>BGNK01000426.1:237748-251898 GCA_003297005.1 Symbiodinium sp. clade A Y106
GGAGAGGGAGAGGGAGAGGGAGGGGGAGAGGGAGAGGGAGAGGGAGAGAGAGTGAGAGAAGTCTTCAGAGCACTGAGGGCTCCGGAAAAGTGCCATGGGGCGAGACTGCTCTAATAATTTGGGTTTTGGGTTTAGACCTTTCGGGGTTCCGTCGAGAGGTTCAGAATTCTGTAAAGTTTTATGGAACCCAATACATACATAAGATGATGCTTGTGTTCAGGGCGGTAGATTCGATAATTGGGCGCATGGACTCGCACCGGAGCCACAGAATTTTACAGTTGTAATTACAAGGGTTCCGTACAGGTCCCACAGGGGTCTTACAAGGGTTTTGCTTACAGATGTGTCTTTAACATTTCTGTCTGAGGGCTGTAGGTGCGAAAAGCAGTATACAAATGCCTCGGCAATTGGCTTTAGGGTTTCAAATGTTGAGGGTTTAGCTTGTGTAGGGTTTATAGGGTTAGGGTTTAGGGTGTAGACGTTTCAGGTCAAGGTTCCGTCGGCGCTGTAAGGGTTCGTACCATGATTCTAGAAGGTTTGGGAACCCAATACATGAGTAGATACAGACTCGATAGCTAGGTGCTTGGTACAATCGATTAACCAACTTATGGCCAAAACCGGTGACCCTTAACCCTAAACCACTAAACCCCTAAACCCCTAAGCCCTAAACCGCTATATTCCCAAGCCAGCTCGGAGAAAGATTTGTAATTTCTGGGAGCTCACACGCCTTTGCCATCTTGCAGGTCGGTCCGTTGCAGCTCTTACCAGCACGAGGACGGAACTTGTAACATTGTGGGGGATTGGTCTCCATGTAACCATAGGGACCCTTGGGGGGTAGGGGGGAGGGGGGCCGAGCATTAAGNCCCCCCCCCCCCCCACCCTCCCCCTACCCCCCTAAGGGTCCCTCTGATGCAACCATGCAACATCATCATGCATTTATAAGCCGAAGCCCACGAAACTCAGCTGACATTTCCGGTGCGACCCTGGCGATCAGTATGTACCTCCATGAACTCACAGCATTGTCGCACACATCTAGTCTAGGCCTATCCCACCCCCGACGATGTAAAACCCAACTTTGCAAGATGGGCTTCATGATGCTGAATTTCTGCTGAATGTCATATGAGCGAAAAGGACTACTAGGGCCTGTTCAGTTGGTATTACAGCCGTGCATCCACGAAGGCCAACCATGTGAGACCTTGCTTTAAACATAATCGTAGCTTGCACTGGATTCAAGTCTTATTCGTTTGAAATCAAGTGGAAGCAGTACAAGCAAAACAGACTACAAGTTGCGATTATCCCCAGTTGTTGCATGCAGGAAAGCTTGGGCATCAGCCAAACTCAGCACGAACACTCTCTGCATGTGGGCCGGGTGCTCCACGACGAAGCCATCGGTGACTTGGCTCTTGCATTGCATGTCGTGTCACCTGTGTTGTAATGGTGTGGTAATAATATATGAGCCTTAATGATTACCTTTACTATTTTGGGGGCTCCTTCTTATAATTAGGGAATAATGGGCCCCAAAACCCGGTAACCCTATTCTAATTATGAAGGCCCCTTGTTTCTCATGGGAATTAACCCTTAGGACTACCTGTACGCTGGAAAGGCAAATTTTGGTAGCCTCGCGCTCTAAGCACGGAATTCAAAACTGTGTTTGAAGCATGATCCCCAGCCTAAACCTTGGAAATATATTTCGAGAGTTCAAACAACATAAACAGTTGTGCGGAATTATGTGGTCCGAGTATCACGACAAGTAGTGGGTAGTGTGTTCGGGGTTCATCGGTTGGAGTTCGCAGGTACAGCGCGGGCACAGCACGAAGAACAGATGAAGCACAGCTACATGGAGACAAGGCCTGTCTGTACGGACGGCTGGGCCCATTGCACCGCATGGTAGGTCGCTTAACCTAGCTAATTACAGGTTCCCAACCTAAACCCTAAACCCCTAAACCCTAAACCTCCAGCCCTTGAAGCGTCCCCGTAAGGCTGATCTTAATAGGCCGCAATTGTACCGTACTCTTGCCCCATGAAATCATCGTCAATGGGTGTATCCCCGAGTCAAGTGCCTCCCGAGTCTTTGTGTTTCCCAACATGTTAGCTGTTAAGGAATGGGTTAATTACTCATACGCCGTCATGTTAGCTTCGGGCTGAAATGGACTTTAAGCCCAAACGCTTTCAATGCTCCGTGAAGCAGGCGCGAGAATTTGCGCGACCTACTGTCAGAGACCTTGGATGAAGCGTAGCTCGGCAGCGGAGTGCCCGAAAGGCTGGTTCACTTCTAATTACCGTATTGCGTCGTTATCGGGGGAGAGGCCGGAACCTCGACCCCCAACTCCACCAAATCCTGAAAGATTGAAAGGTTAACTATAAACATCAGTTTACATGGTTGTAATCGGGCGGTTCGGTCGATACCGATACGTATGCGGTGTTTAGCGGTATATGTATTGCCAGTATTGCAGAGTTTCGGTTCGGTTCGGTAGCGATACGCCATACCGAATGCCCACCAGACCAGCCATACCAGCCCACCAGACACACCACCATTCTCCTGCCACCACCCTCCAGCCACCACTCCAGCCATCTACCTCCAGCCACCCGCCTCCAGCCACCAACTCCAGCCACCTGCCTCCAGCCATCTAGCTCCAGCCACCTGCAGCCCCCTGCCTCCAGCCATCTAACTCCAACCACCTGCCTCTAGCCATCTAGCTCCAGACACCTGCGGCTACGTGCCTTGAGCCACCTGCTTCCAGCAACCTGCCTCCCACCTGCCTCCAGCCACCTGCCTCCAGCCATTTAGCTCCAGCACCTGCCTCCAGGCACCTGCTTCCAGCCACCTAGACCTCAAACCTGAATCTCTCCATCACCCAAGCACTGAAACCCTAAGCTCTAGACCTGCTAAAACCCAAAAACTACAATCGCTACAGAGTGCTGGGCATGAAACCCAGTGACACCCAAGCCTGAGGCTCCATGTACCTAAATACTACATACTTGGGCCTGAATAGTACCGATGTAGCAATCCAGGTAAGACCTATCTAGTATATACATACACTAGTGCTGAAATAATTATAATTACCGATACTATTTTTTGGGGGTTCCTTGTTTAATTATAGTACGCTGGGCCCCAAGACCCTATTCTAATTAAGGCCCCGACATTACCCAGGCAGAGCACCGTTCTTAAGTCCACGTTACTCTTTGGATTCGTGGCCCCTCGGTGCTGCATCAGTCTGTGAGCTGCAGGGTTAAAGGGGTTTGTGTTTCCTTCAAGGCGTTTAAGGTTCCTTCAAGGAGTCCTTAAAAAGGAACTCTTAAAGGAGTTCTTAAAGGATCTATAAGGGTTCCTTCAAGGGTTTTTTGGGGTTCCGTTGAAGGTCCTAAAGGAGTTGGGTGAGGGTTTTAGGGGTTTTGGGTTAAGCGGCCGTTGCCGGTTTCGGGGTGTCGGGTGTACTGTTTAGGCTTGGCCTTTAGGGTTTAGGTTTTAGGGTGTTCTTTCATGCTGGTTGTACCCTAAACCCTAAACCCTAAACCCAAACCCTAAACCCGAGGGCTCACGCATGGCACCTTCTGAGAAGGAACGTCCCCGACTTCTGGTCTTCTAGTTGAAGGATCCCCGAGACTCAAGTACCCTCCATTATACCTAGAGGCTCATACTCTACCCCTTTTTTAGGGCGCCTACTTTTTAAGATAACAGATCCTAACCATAAAACTAGGTATCCTAAAAAAGGGGTAGGGTATGAGCCTCCAGGTACTTTAAAGACCCACATAAAGGATCCCAAGAGCTCTAATAAAGGGAACTTTGGGGTCTTGCAGATCTTGTGTCGGGTTTGAAGAACAGGTTCCTTATTCGTACCTGACGGCTCAGAATAGCCCAAGAGCCTTTTCTAGTATGGTCTTGGGGCCCTAAACCCTAAACCCTAAACGGGGCCCAGAAGCCTTATAGCATGAGTTCTTAGAGCCTTGAGGTTAAGCTCCTACGTTTTGAACACCACCCTTCCGAGGTTGTGAGCGGATTTCACATGCCTACTTGGAGGATCATGGGACTTCGTAACTATAGGGTTAAAAGTAACGTAACTATACTTATAACTTATAACCCCAATTCAGGTACTTATAACCCTGGTTAGTTACTAAGTTCCATGATCCTCCAAGTAGGACGATGCCTGAGATGCCCCGAACGCCAAGAGGTTCCATTCTTAGGCCTTGTCCTGACAAGCAGTTGGAATTCAATATTATAGAGGCCTTAGTAATTACCTATACTATTCGGGGGGTTCCTTATTATACTTACAGAATTGTAGTAATGTAGGAACCTGATTAAGAAACCCTGGGCCTATAACCCCCCAAAATAGTAGGGTTCGTATAAGGAACCCTAATAAAGGCCCAAGGTTTCTTAATCAGGTTCCTACACTATACTATACCCCCAAAACCCTTGTCTAACCATTAAGGCGCCTACATTAGTTTACTACTGCTGATGGACAAAATCCGGCAGGACCCTAAGGACCCTAAACTATGGGAATTATGGTATATTCCTTATTATGGGTAGTGCAGGATTGTGTCCATCAACAGTAGTATGTTGGATCCCGAAACCCTCATTTCCTGGTATGAGCGATGCGTGTTTTGTACTAGGTTCTAGGTTTAAGGTGGGTTTGGCCTTCTGAGGCCTTACACCCCACCAAGACCCTTAAGCCTACGCCGAGTCGCTCTCTTAAACATGCAGAGTTTCTAGTAACTACTAGACTACGTTTGTTTGTTTGCGGGCATCTACACATACACTAATTTCTTGTATCGCGCTCTTTCTCTCCCGTTCTATGTATGTGTGTATGCATCTTCGCATAGAGCTTAATGTGTATATATATATATATATACAATATACATACATGCATGTATCATGCAGAAGTATGCTGTACATACAGGCATCAATTGCACAAGCGAATTCTATTTCACGCCAGCCCACTGCAAGCAACGTGGCTTCGACCGAACCTGATCTGAACCCTAAGCCCTAAGCCCTAAACCCTAAAACCCTAAACCCGTGATCTGAGGTCGCTGTCCTAGTCGAAGGCTTCCCTTCCCCTGAGCGCTTGGACGCACTTGGGGGCTTTAAATCTGGCAACAGCCTTGCCAAGCGTGGCCACAAAGAGTAGGGCGTCATTTCAAGGGGTTAGTCTAGGGTGTATGTTTTATATGGGTGGTTGTCAAAATTCAGGTCCCTGTTTAGGTCCTTAATATAATACGGCACCTACTATTTGGGGTACCCAAAAACAGACCCAAATTTTGACAACCACCCACATGGTTTAGGCTAGGATGTTCCAGGAACGAAGGCGACACATATTCCCCCTGAGTTTGTGTCGTCTTGGGGGGTCGGTACTGACTGTCTGGTGCTTAGTAGGGAATGGGGGAATGGATCCCTATGGTAGTCCTTATATAATCCCTACTAAGAACCAGACAGCTGAGGAACCCTAAACCCTAAAACCCTAAACCCCTAAACCCTAAAGCCCTGAAGCTCTAAACCCTAAAGCTGAGGAACACGAACGAGCGCTTTATCGATATCTTTGTGTTTACTGTCTCCTGGGCCATCTGCGGCCTGTTTCAGCCTCCCGGCTCAAGAGTTTAGGGTTTTGTTTTAATTTAGGGTTCAGGGTTTAGGGGTTAGGGTTTAGGGTTTAGGGTTTTCAGAGCACTGATTAGGGTCTAGGGATTTAGGGTTTAGGGGTTAGGGTCTAAGGATTTAGGGTTTAGGGTTCAGGTTTTAGTGTTTAGGGATTAGGATCTAGGGCTTAGGGTTTAGGGGTTAGTTAGGGGTTTAGGTTTTAGGGTTTAGGGGTTTAGTGGGAAGAGGGAAAGGGTGCTGCGAACCCCTAAACTAGGCTCCTGAGTAGTGCCCTTTTTGTTTTTGGGGTTCCCTTATTAGAACTGAATAGTAGGACAAAAGCAGGCTTATCATAAAGGGGCGATTCAGGAACCCTGTACACCCCAAACCCGTGCCATAGGTTGCAAAGCTACACCCACAGCCGAAGCCCCGTTATCTGCTTCACTTCTGCTGACTCTACCCTAAGGGTCCATGTACCCAAATAGCATATACTTTGGGCCCAATGTACCTATGTAGGGAGTGCTTTAAGCCCAAAGTATACCTTGGCGTTCTTCTGGTTGGCTCTTAGGACTTTAACTTGTTGGTTTCTGTATGAACTATAATTTAATAAGGAGGCTAAAAGTTTAACTTTTAGGAGGGGTTCAGAAGTCAGCCCAGTATATACTTTTTGGGTACATGGACCCTTAGGGTATGTGCAAGTCTGAGGCAAAGTTTATTGAATGCCCAGGGGGCTTCCCTAAGCCCTAAACCTCTGCCCCAAACCCCTAAAACCTAAGCCCTATACCCTAAATCCCTAAAACCTAAACCCCAAGAAGCCCAAGGGATTTGGAGTTAGGTTCGGGTCCGGAGATGTCGTCAGAGCCAGGCCTAGGAACTTGGGCGTCGCTTCTATTTGGAGCTTTGAAGTCCGCGAATATAATAAGGGTTGTCATAATTACCAGTACTATTTTGGTGGTTCCTTATTATAAGTATAGTGTAATGGGCCCCAAAACCATATTCTTGTTAAGGCCCTTGTAAATGTTGAGGTCCTCTATTGGCTTTTGGTGTTCGGGTTTCAGTTTTCAATGTTGATGACCAGTTTGGGGGTGGTCGGATTGGGTTGCGGATGAAGGGCTTGAGCAGTTTAGGGTTTAGGCTTTTGTTGGGTAGTGCAGTGTCTGCATTAGGGTTTGACACTCGGGGTGGGGATTTTGGCTGTGCGATCGGGTAGGTAAGCGTTAATTATAATTGCTTTTGGGGTTCAGGGTTGCTTGCCAAACCGCGACCTGCGTTGAATGCTGAACCGGCGCCCTCGGTCCCGAAAGTGCTGCCTAAACCCACCCTGAGCCGAACCTTAACCCTAAACCCCTAAACCCTAAATCCCTGGACCCCTAAACCCCTAAACCCTAAACCTCCAAACCCCTAAATCAATCCTTAAACCGCTAAACCCCCAAGCCCCTAAGCCCTTAAGCCGGAATTGCTACCAATCGCCTCCTCCCGGCATCCACGCATAGTCCAAAGGGGAGCAAACAATCTCCGCCAAATCCCCATTCCGCTCCCCGAAACCCGCGGAAGAACACCTAGGTTCCTGAGTAGATTACTTTAGGGTCCCCTTAGTCCCCTTATTAAAACCGAATAATTTAGTAGGAGACCCTTATTAAAACCGAATAGTGGGAGAACGGGTACTCTCATAAAGGGTCTACCCAGGAACCTCGATTCCGCTCTCAAAAACCCCGGTAAGAACACAGCCTTGAGGCCCCGCGTTCGATCAGCCGTCAAAGCTTAAACCCCAAACCCTAACCCTAAGGGTCCAAGTACCTAATTATCATATACCTAGACCCTCCATCTACCCTCTATTAGACCCTAAATGCCCCTTATTTGGGACCATATACCCCTATTTGAGGGTACAAGGAGGGTCCTGGTACTCTCCAAATTTAAGTTGTAACCTCCATAACTATTATCCTAAACCCAAATACCTACTTATTGGATCCTTTGGGCCCTTGGGTGTGCCCCTTAATAGGCCCTTAGGGCCCTAAAGGGGGGGGGGGTATTTGGGGTATATTAGAGGGGAGTTGGGGGGTCTAGCTAAACCCGAATCCCTAAACCCCTTGATTTCCCAGCTCAGGTCTATCGTGCTGGCAGGCCTCTACCAGGTGGTTCAAACCCGAGCCCTGCGCGACCTCCGCCCCATTTGGGGTTTAGGGGTTTAGGGGTTAGGCCTATAGGGTTTTGGGGTTTGGTGGTTTTTGGGGTTTAGGGCTTATAGGCTTTTGTCGTCTCGCATGGTTGCGTTACGGGTTTGATTAGGGTTTCGGTGAGCAGGTGACGGGCACAGTCCTTCGGGGTTCCCTCTTACAAGTATCTACCCATAGGCTCATACTCCACCCCTTTTTTGAGGTACCTACTTTTCTATATAGGAGATCCTAACCATACAGCTAGGTACCCTAAACAAGGGGGAGGGTATGACCCTTTAGGTAGGGTATTCTATACCCAGAAACCCATTCTGACTGCTTGTTCATGCCCCAAAAGGACACCCCGGCCCCAGACCCTTTTTAGCTCTAAACCCTGAGTATAGAAGGCTTACAACTACTGATACTTCGTTTTGCTGGGGGAATTGCTATCATATCGGTAGTAATTACTGTAGAATATTTTGCACCAGAACCCTATTCTAATCCCTAAACGCTAAACCCTAAACCCTAAACCCTAATCATCAAGGCCCCTGCGTTTACCGTCCAGCAGCCAAGGAGATGATTCGTGCCTTGCAGATGTCGGGCAGTTCCCGGGACAGCGATCGGCCGACGATGAGCCACTAGGCTTTGGAGTACCATACTTTAATACTTTTTTTCTTAAAGGAACCCTTCTGAAATAAAAGTTTATACTTTTTTCTCCCTGGTTACTTAAAAGCCCAGGCTAGGGCCCTGCTGATGTTAGGGCCCCCTTGTGTTTAAAGCCGAATAGAAGGAACAAAGGGTATCCTTCCTAGACCCCCCCCAACTACCCTCTAATATACCCTAAGTACCCTCTATTAAGGCCATAAGGGCTCTATTGAGGGCCCTTGGGGGGTGCAGGTTATTAATCTGTTAAATGTTGGCTATTGGGGGAGCCTTGGCTGTTCTGATTTTACAAAGTTTGTAATTAGATGGCTTAAGTTAGAATTCTTTATGCGTCTGGTAGGGTTTGGTTTTCAGGGTTTGTGGTTGATACAAATTTGCAAGATTTACGATACAGAGATGGCTTAGGCTAGGATTGCTTACGCGCCTTGTGGGGTTTGGTTTTCAGGGGTTGTGGTTTATGCAAAAGCTTGCGAGACAGGGCTGGACCCGAAACCGCGAACCACAATGTTTTTATTAGCAATGACCTTTGATCCAGCAAGAGTGGATTTGTATATCTAGACAACCTTGCGTGCACATCTCCGATAACCATACCCCATGGCCCCCCAATTTGGCTCGTATGGCAATATTTCTGCCTTCGTAGGCCCATGGCTTGCCGAGAGCACGACCTCTGTATATCATAACACACCTGCATGCCTGCATGCCTGCATGCCTGGATGGAGGGAGGGATGTAGGGATGGATGGATGGCAATTGAAATTCAATTTATCTTTTAGGTGTCATGATGACAAGTGCACGTGCCTGAGAGCCTGAGAGTATCATGTTCCTCACTGTTGTCACATCATACCTGTAGGCTCATACCCTACCCCTTTTTTAAGGTACCTACTTTTCTATATTGGAGATCCTAACCATAAAACTAGGTACCCTAAAAGAGGGGTAGGGTATGATCCTCTCGGTAGTGCAGCATCAACCATGGCTGCTCCTTTCGGTTCTATGGCTACTATAGGGGCCTACGCGTATAATTACCAATACTATTGTCTTTTTTTTTTGGGGNTTTTTTGGGGGGGGGGGGGTTCTTATTATAATTACAGTAGAATACAGTATAATGGGCACCAAAACCCTATTCTAATTATTAAGGCCCCGATATTAGTTTCTTGTTCAAAACCTTTATAATCCCTTATGCCCCTAAAGAAGCCAGCATCGAGCCATAAAGCGGCCCTTGAACCCTGCACGGTACGATGCCACGAACCTAACACTTGTAAAAATACAGTTTTAACTGAATAAAGCCATGCACTTACAGAGAGTGCAAGGCACCCTAAGCCCCGGAACCAAAACTGCAAGCCTTTAACCCCAAACAAACCCTAAACGCCAAACTCGAAACCCTAAACCCTGAAACCTAAACTGTAAACCCCAGGCCACACACCCTGAACCTTGACCAAGCGAGGCAGTGCTAGCGACGGACTGGGTCACGAGCTCACCCGATCGACCACCTTGGAACCTGTGCCACAAACCGGTGAGCAGGGATTTTGTTGCATGTTTCCGTATACCCTAAAGCCCTGCGTTTTTCGGAGGGCTTCCCCGGGTTCCTTGAGGGATCTAAGGGTTCCTTCAGGGATCAAGAGTGGTTCCTCTAAGGGTATGGACGATTACTTACTGTCCTATCATCCCCATATAAGCCTAAAGGTTATCCCCCCCAGGATACTGGACAAGTCCCTAAACTCTAAAGCCTAATATCCTAAACGCTAAACCCTAAACCACTGACAGTTAAGCATGAACTACACGACGAACCGAGACTCTAAAGGCGTGTCAACCCTCAGAACTCCAGGGTTTAGGACAACATACTTAGGGTTTGGGGTGTAGGGGTTTGGGGTTTCTGCTTGGTTCAACTGTTCGGATTTACTGCTACTTAGGGTTCAGGGTTCAGAGTTATGTAGCCCAGGACTCCGTTTAAAGTCCAGGACAGTGGATCATTCTCTGCTGCAATATCCAGTTCGAGTCGGTCGACGCCGGATCTCCTTCGGTCACAGGCAGTAGACTCTGGGAGTACTTGAAGGGGCAGGGGACTTAGTAAGTTGGTTATAAGTAGGGTTATAATTCGGGTAACTCCATTTAGGGCGCTTATGACTCTACTTATAACCTACTTACTAAGTCCCCTGCCCCTTAAAGTAGGGTTTAGTTGACGTCGTGGCTCAATCTTTCGAGGTGCACCCCTACATTAATTCGGCCTGGAGCAAGGTTTAGGTATCGCCTGGGCCCCAAATATCCCGATCCCGCCTTTTTCGGGTGCCTTCTTACTTACTGTAGCATTGCTTCTTACAGGTCCTTACATAGGCAGGTGATTTGGGTTTACGGTGCTAAAAGGATCATAGGACATAGTAACTAGGGTTAGACCGGTTAGAAGTAAGGTAACTATACTTATAACTACTTATATCCCCGATTAAGGTACTTATAGCCTTACTTACTAAGTCCCACGATCCTCCAAGTAGGGCTTTGGATTTAAACCCCACTTTCTTGAGGACCGCGGCTTTGACATAGGATCTCGCCGGACAAGTCATGCCTGCAGAGATAAAGTTTAGGGCTTACTATGGGGGCCTAAATTACCAATACTGTTTTGGGGGTTCCTTATTGTTATTATAGTATAATGGGCCAACACCCCATTCTACTTATAAGGCCCCTATATTAGCCGGAATCCTCAATTACAAAATTGTGGTTCCAATTAGGTTTATGGTGTCGCAGCCTGCTATTCGGAGTGTTGGGGGCTGCCGGTTGGCGTTGCTGCATGGTTTGTTGGGAGTTACCCAGACGTTCGGGTAGATGTAGCTCATCTTCTGGATACTGTAGGCATCATCTTCTTGGTTATGGATACGCCCAGACCTTCCAAAAGCCCTTAATATAATGATGGAATATATCTTACCGCATATTAGGGATCTTACGATGATTTAAGGTGTATGTCTTAATTAAAGGATTTTGGAAGGCCCGGGCATGCCAGATGATTAAGGGGTCAGCTGTTGTATAGGCTCCATTGTAGTTTTCTCCTGCTCAGCCAGTTTCGCATTGATGAACCTATAATTTGGCAACCCAAAAGAGGAACTGCAATGGAGACTATGGGTAGGTCGGGAACTTTCTTGACCCTAAACCCTGAACCTTAAACCCCTAAAACTCAAACTCTTTACCCCTAAACCCTAAACGCTAAACCCCAAAACTCCCAAACCCTTTACCCGAAACTAAACCCTTAAGCCATAAACCCTTAAACCCTTTACCCCTAAACCCTAAACTTAGTAGCTGGGTGGATACACTTTACACTTTTGGGGATAATATTACCCACTCTGAAAATAAAAGTGTAAACTTTTCGGGCCTTATGAACTCAGCAACTAAGTAAACGCTAAACCTCTAAACTCCTAAACCCTTTACCCCCAAACCCTTAAGCCCTGAACCCAACCCTCAAACCTTTTACCCCTAAACCCTTATAGCCCTAAAACCTTAAACCCTTCACCCCTAAACCCTTAAGTTAAGCTCTGAACCCTTAGTTAAACCCTAAAACCCTTTACCCCTACACCCCACACCCCTGGTGAGTAGGGAATGGGGGCATGGATCCTTATAGTAATCCCTTTATAATCCCCAATACTAGTTCCAATAACCCATTCCCCCATTCCCTATAGTAGAACCCAGAAAGTTGGAACATGGCTTTAGGAGGATTCGTGCTAGGATCCCTTATACTTTACCTTAAGGGCATGAGGGCAGTGATGTTCCAACTTTCTGGCTTCTACTATACTAAGAACCAGACAGCCTGGACAGGCTTCGCAAGAGCCGAGGCAGCTATCGCTCCGCGGCTCAAATTTTGGGTTTTCGCTGGGGCCCCCAATGAACCTACCTTTTTAGGGTTCCTTCTTGTTGTTATGGTTTCTTCATACACGTCCATGAAAAGGTAGGTTACTTAATTTCAGCTCAAAGAACTATTAACTTTGTAAGGACCCATATATGAAAGTTCGAGCAAGGAGCCCTAAAACGGAAGATTTTATGGGGTGCAGGTAATAAGGTAGGCCGCGCAGTTTATCGCAGAACCTCTTTTGTGCCCAGGCCTAAGGTGCCACAATGTAGTACAGTCGATGGGTGTTTTAAGGCTTTGGCGAGGGTGCTGCAGGGGTTCCAAGGGCCCAAAGTGGCGGAACAGGCGAGCCCTAACTAAACCCTACACACTAAACCCCTAAACCCTACACCCCTAACCTCAAAACCCGTAAACCAAACCCATAAACCCCAAACCAATACCCGAAACTCCATGCCGAATGATTTGGTATTGGAGTGTAGGATCGCAGCGATGGTTCTGGTAAGCATCTTAGGGCTTTATAAGGACTTTGGATGTTCTGGCTTTGGGTTCAAGATTTGTTGTAAACCCTATTTCGATCCTCCCCCCCCAAAAAAAGGCGCACAAAGAACTCTACGAAGAGCTGAAGAGCCCTAACAAAGGGAGCTGCATGCGAGCAAAGGTCAGTTGACACTGCAAAGCTCCATCCCGAAAACCGAAATTCCATATAGTAGATGCCAGAAAGTTGGAACATAATTCTCCTCCTGCCCTTAAGGTAAGGTATAGGGGATCCCCGCACTAATCATCCTAAATCCATGTTCCAACTTTCTGGGATTCACTATAATATACCCGTATTCTACATGTGAAGGCCCTTTTCTTTCGTGCAAAAGCAGCAATAATTCCGCTGCTCTACTTAAGCTTGCCAAGTTTCTTGTGCATCGCCTACATAGAACCCTAAACCCCTAAACCCCTAAACCCTAAACCCTATAACCTCCACACCCTTCACCCTGAGCCCAGAACCTCAAAGCGCAATCCCTATACATCTAACCCAACGAGCATGGTCGCCATCACGAAAGCCTAAACAAAACCGAACACTGCCATAACCTACCTTGTTTGTAGGTTATTATTGTGAACACTAACCTGGGTGTATAGGGACCCTGCAACACAGTAGTTTTTGGTGGGTTCAGGTGAACCTAAACCTCCAGCCGAGGTTTCCAAGGCCGTATGCTCTGCTGCATCCAGCTGCCCAGCGCTTTAGGCAAAGAGGAGTCTTGGCGAGAAAAAGTGTTTTTCCTGCATCAATATGCTTATGTAGAAACCTAATGTGTATTGGTATGTACATATGTCAATCATATGTCTGTATGTACATTTACATACATACATATATATATATATATATACATATATATATATATACACACATGTATATTTGTTTATATATATATATACACATATTGTTACCTATATTTGTATGTATATATGTTGCCTTTATGTACATATAGGCATATATATATATATATATATATAGAGTGTATGTCGGCGTGGAGGCCTGCTTTTCTCGAGCAAACCAGCTATTTTGACCTATATTTTTAGTTATTTTAGCTTTGGACAGACCATCTCCAAGTTGACATGTGAACAAGATGCATATCCTGACATGTATAATCTCGCTTGCACGGCAACATATCTCTAATCTTGTACATTGCAGCAACTGACGGCCGAACGCCAGTACGCTGANGAACAAGATGCATATCCTGACATGTATAATCTCGCTTGCACGGCAACATATCTCTAATCTTGTACATTGCAGCAACTGACGGCCGAACGCCAGTACGCTGAGGTCCAGACCTGACGGAAGTACGTACTATGGAACTTGTCCATGCTTCATAGCATTAACTGACATCATTGCATTGAATGTGAACGATCTCTGGATGTCTTCGATCGGAGCATGTCTGCTGGATTTTCACACATCGATTG
>BGNK01000427.1:0-27747 GCA_003297005.1 Symbiodinium sp. clade A Y106
ACAGCTCTCGCACACCTACTTGTTTTCGCGATCAGACAAACGACTGCTTAAGGTTGAGATGTCTACTGGCATTTGTGTACACTATGCAGCTGCCAGTTGTTGCCATCTCTCATGCTTGCTGTGCAGCATGGATATTTAAAGTGTGTCAAAAACGTCACGCATGGCTCAAGGGTCTATACTCGTAGCCTTCCCTTCAGCCAGAGCGCCGCAACACATGCGCTTCCTCACTGGACAGGGCTCTCTTTCTACAGGTTTAGAGTCTAGTCTGTAGGGTTCAGGGTTCAGTAGGTAACCTTCAACCGGTTTGGGTGAACATATGGGTTTCTGAAAATTAAAGGTCCTTGTTGAAATTAGCTGTAAGCCCTAAACCCCTGAACCCCTAAACCCCGAAACCCTTCAACCCCTAGACCCCTAGACCCCTAAACTCTAAATCTCTAAGCTCTAAACCCCTGAACCCTCTTGTGGTGCGAAGTGCGCCATTGCCGGCTCGAGGTTTCTCCATCTGCGGGTTCTGCGCTTGTTGGGTTGAAGGCTTCAGGGTAATGTGGGAACCTGATTAAGAAACTTTGGGCCTTTATTAGGGTTCCTTATATGAATTCTACTGCTTTGGGGTTATAGGCCCCTTTGTTAAGGAATCCTACTTTTTTGGGCTTATAGGCCCCTTTATTAGGGCTCCTTATATGAATCCTACTATGTTGGGGTTATAGGTCCAGGATTTCTTAATCAGGTTCCTACACTACCAGGCTAGCAGGATCAGGGTTCCTGGCTTCTGGTCTTACCCTAAGGGTCCAAAGGACCCATATATAGTGAACCCCAGAAAGTTGGAACATGGATTTAGGATGATTAATGCTGGGATCCCCTATACTTTACCTTAATGGTATGAGGACAATTATGTTCCAACTTTCTGGCCTCTACTGTAGTAGAGTAGTAGGTACTTAGGGCTTAAAGTACCCACATAAGGACCCCTTTAAGGCCTAAGTACCTACTATATGGGTACATGGAGTCTTAGGGTTACAGGGCTTCTTGAGAAAAGGACTATGGGCCTTGCGGACTCAGGATTTCCAGAGCTTATAGTACTCAGGGCTTCTAGGGTTTATAGGGTTGAGGACCACTTCTAGAGTACTAAGCGCTTCGGGGGGGCTTATAGGATTTAGGACTTCAAAGGGGCTCTTGGAGCTGAATTAGGGTTGAGAGTTGCCGCGCAGCTGTTCGCGATTTGCAGCAATGTGCATTTCACCTTTTCCCTACGTCTCCGTTCTGATTTTTAGCAGAGCTTCGTTCGGGTTTAAAGACTCCAAGACCTGGACTGTGGCTCCAGGGATTTTGGGTGGGACTTCAAAGCGGCATGTTGATAGAGTGTTTGAGAGCCATTTGAGCGACTAGCGACCTTACGGAATCCTGGTTCGGTACTATAGGAGGACAAAGTTCAGTTTCGTTGGCCACCGATATCTAAACCGATACCGCTGCTGGAAGTATTAGGTGTGTGCAATCAATGCCCAATACCACAGCCAACACTTGTCTACGTTGGAACACAGCTTCGCCGTGCTGACCTCTGGCGAAGCTGTGCAGTCCTTTCGGGCCAGGGGCCGTTAATGTAGGAACCTGATTCAGAAACCTTGGGCCTTTATTTGGGTTCCTTAGATGAATCCTACGATTTTGGGGTTATAGGCCCAGGGTTTCTTAATCAGGTTCCGACATTAAGCCAAGCAGATCTTTTCTGGTCTGTAGCTCTTGCCCAGACAAAGGAGGAGGAGTCTGGATCTGGCGAGGCCTCCTTTCCCCCGTCCCTTCCACCCACCGGCCGTGGATCGCATCGTGATCCGCCTTTTGCCCGGAGGCGCCGAACACTGGTGCTGAAGAGGAAGAGAAAATCCAAGTTTGCGCCCTGACCCCCGAGGTCGGCTTTGCACCGGCGCCGATGCCGAGCGCTTGGGCAGACGCCTTTTGAATGACCCGACCGCAGACCGTGAGACCTTATCCGGCTTGCCCGAGTTGCGAGAGCGTACGTGGACCCCAAAAGTATGTAGAATAATGGCCTTTTATAGGTATTGGGCCATTATTTTACCTACTTTTAGGGGTTTCGGTAAACTTAAACTCGGAATTCTAAAAGGTCTCGAGTCTCGCGGACTCATTCAGAGGCCACAAAAGTTTGGTGTATGTGTGTCTGTGTTAAAACCGGGATCTGGGTAATCAGTAGTAGTGCTCCCTGTTTCTACTCCTTTTTTGTTTTAAGCTTACAGTTTCGTAGTCTTACTCCTGTATAGTCTTTATTATAGTTTGAAGCCTTAGGCAATGCTGCAATATATCTTCGGAGCCTGTTTCAATTCTTTCGGTTCTTATTTTATTGTCCTGTAGCACAGAACGATGAACCCGAAGGACTTTGTCCTAAGTCTTACACCGGAGCACGAATTCAAGGCTTGTGCTGGTGGGGAAGCAATCAGCAAGATTCAAAGCCGCGCCCTCAGCGAAGAATTGGTTCATGAGGGCTTGGCTACATTGGCCCAGGGTCATTACTATCAGTCTAAATGTCATGACGGTGGGAAGAAGCATCGTTAGGATCTCTTGCTGCTCATGATGAGTTGCCATGTGTTCATTGCAACCACTAGCAGCAGTACTCGTCGGGACATAAAGACAATCGACACCTTCAAGGGCTGTCGTTGGCTATCGTCTTGGGGCTGGGTTCTGTTTCCACATCTGCCATGACGACCAGTATAGTTGTTAACTGCACCGCAATAGCATCATGTCGGTGCTCCTTTACCTGTGGCTATGTGCGTGTTTAACAGTCATCCTTCAGAGGTACAAAAGTGCGCTTCCAGCTCGTCGGGATTTTGTGAGAACGTCTTCTTGAACATGAAGCGTTGATTATCCGTGATATTTTTCATCGGTGCAGACACGAACATATCCGGATGGATTGACTGAGAAGAAAAGACGGAGAGGGAGAGAGAGAGAGAAAGGGAGTATCACACCCCCTTAAAGCCCCATAACAGTGGCGTGGCCGAGGCGCCTGACTCGCCCCTTATGCCCTGATGAAGAAGAGAGAGGGAAAGCCAGAGAAAGGAACGAGCAATCCCATTCGCGCACACGTGGCATGCTTATGTGTGTGTGTGTGTGTGCGCATGCATGCATGCCATTATGCAAGCATGCATTGGGCAACAGGTTGTAAAAGGCTCGATGTTAGTGCCCCTCGTGAGTCTGCGCGAACTTGGCGGCGATATGCGTCAGGGTTTGCTGAATCTTCTTGTTCTACGTATTTATCAACAGTTACCTCTAATAACCGAAGACCCTGTTGTAATTATTAATGCCGCTATCTTTCTGCGACGAGGGACGATTGCTAACAACTTAGCAAGAGTGGCAATACCCTTTGCAGTATTCAGACTCATGAGACTACCTATAATAGGCTGCATTGTAGTTCCGTTTTGAGGTTCATATTGAGAACCCTATAAGTTAACCCAACAAGGAACTACTATGAAGCCTATGGGTAACGGCACTGCTCGCGCTCTTCGTGCTTTTGATGGTTGAAGTACATACAAACGACCTGTTCTCCTGTGCGTTGCAACAAAAACCCTAGGGCTCCAGTAACCTAAATGATACACTACGGGGGTACACACTATATGGCTAGTAACCTGCTACTTAGGTAACTGGAGCCCTGTAGGGAAAGATCGCGATGTTTATCGTGGTTGCCCCGAGGTCTCAATGACCAGGCCTTGGCTAACACAGCCGCTGCCCTGCTTTCCTCCGCTTTTTTCTATGCTGGGTTTCGCGGAAAAGGAGGGATGGCGTTTGAAGTTTGGGGCTCGTTGGTTGCAGTTATATAGCTAGGTTCAGCACCCTTACTTCGGATGAGGCTTCAGAAGTTCGTTTTTCGGGTTTAGCAGGTGTTTGAGTCGCGCGAGTGAGACAGAGAGGGGGAGAGAGAGGGAGAGAGAGAGAGAGAGAGATTATTTATGACGGTGGCTATAACGACAGTGTAAAATACCCCCAAAACCCTGTTCTAATGATCTGCTGCGAAGCCTTCAAGCCCGCCTTACATACCCCAGACAAAGACAAAGCAGGCAGGTCGGAAAAAGGACTCGAAGAGAGAACTAGGCAGGAAAGAGACCGGCAACAGGCGAAACAAAAGCCAAGCCCACCTAAATCTCGAAACCATTAGCTATAACCCCCACATCATGTAGAACCCTGTCAAAGCAGATGAAACCTACAGTCTCTAAACACTGAAATCCTTGTCCGAGGTGTGAGGTTTCATTTCCATGTCGGCGTCCCGCACGGCTTTGTCAGATGCCGTTGGGTTGCGTGTGGAAGAGCAGGTCGCGCAGATGGTTCCGGGTGCCACGGGATGCGGGATTTTCGGGTGTATATATATATATATATATGCTTGGGATGTTTTGTTTTTTGTGGCGGTTTCATCGAGTGTCTTGAATTTCTAGATTATCGGTTCTTGGGGACTGGTCCGGTCTTGAGGGCTTAGCCCTGATAGATCTTAGGTGATGGGTTCGTGGAGATTTAAAGAGGTTTCAGGGCTTCTAGGTTTCTTGGCGATTCAGGTGTTTTGCTGCATCATGGATTCAAGATTAGTAATTATTACAAAGGGATGAAGTTCAGAACAAGGAAAATTTCAAAGTCTGTGTACATAAGCAAGAGCGCTACAAGGGAACGCTGGTCCCAGAGCACTGCGGCGGCCAAGTTTCGGGGTTTCTCGGGTCAAGGCTTTCCAGCAAGCCTCGCTGCTCCTTACAGTAATATACACCATATAGTACTACTAGTTCTGAATGAGCAGTTTCAATACTAATAACAGTAAGAGTAGTCATACGCAAAGACTCCAGTGCTTGTGCGTTTAGGCTTGATAGGGTTTGGGGTTAAGTAGCTACTGGTATGTGTATCACTTGCGGCCGGCCTTTACAAGAAGTGGAAGATAGGGGCTGGAAGTTGACATACCTAGGAAGCAGGTGCCGAAAACTGCTAGTTCTTGGTAGCCCATATATAGAGCACTGCCCCAGCATCCTGTTCGAATCTTCAATACCCCTAGATGGTATGTCCCTCTCCAGATTAACCCTAAAACCCCTATACCGTTAAGCCTTCGGCCGAACCCGAGGCATCCCCAAGCCCTGCATGCGTTTTCAATCACCCTTGGGTTTAGGCCCTTTTTCAGGGTTTAGAGTTAAGGGCTTGGTCAAGCCTACAGAAGTCATAGTCCGCCGAGATTTGACATGTAGGGTTAGATACTATGGGTAATTCCTAAAGCCAACACCGCAAAGGAACATCCGAATCCTCGAACCCAATCGTGCGAAAGGCGGCAACATCGACCGCCCAAGCCTTGCCGATGATTGCCTGGCGCTTGGCTGGGGAGACTTTAAAAACACCATATGCAGGGCTTCAACGCTTAACATTCAAGGCGTTGGGCAAGTAGGGTCAGGGATTTGGGTTTAGAATATGTAAATAGGGTTAAAGTACTGTTTAAACTCTTGACACTGCACCCATTGCTGGGATACCACCTTAGAAGGCTTGTGGTTGTTACAGAGGTGTGCGGAAATGTCAGCAACGTGCCCTCATAGTCCCTGCACAAAAAAATCAATACCCCTAAATCCCCTAAACCCGTAACCCTGCAAGCCTTAAAGTATCACAGAGGCCTGTCTGTTCGGGGTCCCTTTGGGAGCTGTTCTTGGCCTACGAAAGACAGGTTTACCACAACTGAAACACAACACTTGAAGTGAAGTCTGGGAATGTGGGTACTGCTTATCCAGTACAGTATTAAGGTTTCGGGTTTTGATGTTTAGTTCCTAAAGTTTCGCGTCTTCGTTTTTCATGCTTGAGGATGTCGCGATAAAGGTCGTGCGGCCGATGGTAGGGTGCAGGGCTTAAAGGTCTTCAGGTTTGAAAAACATTTCGAGGTTCATGGTGCTACCGACTTCATCTCTGTTCTCACCCCACATGCATCCTCCGGAACCACGTCATGTATATCAGAAAAGGTTTGGATGTTTGTAGAAGCGTAGCTACGTGCATCTCAATCAAGAGGAGAAGTGCCCGAAACTTCCGAGCAGCCTGCCAGTAGCCTTGGCTCCGAATTAGGGGGGGAAGTACGGCTCTGATTCTTTTTGGGCTTCCTTTGTTTGTATACGGGCTTTACAAGGTTTCAGGGCTTTGATATAGGGCTTATAGCCAGAGAATTCGCTTTAAGAACCGTACAAACGCGGCAGTTTGCGTTGACAGAGGAGCTTCTTGGGATGGTTCCTTTGGGGCACCTACATGTCAACGTGTATATTCTCCGTCCAATTCCCATTGCTGTTTTTTCATTCCTTAGCTCCAAACCCTTAGCCAGGCATGGGCGTTCGCGGAGTTGGGAGATCGATGCGGTGGCCTTAGGTCAAAACGTGGTTCGACCCAGACTAGATCATTCTCGGGTCAGGCACTGCCTTCTATGCCATAGACTTCAACCCTAAGCCCTAAACCCCAATGGCTTCTGTCGTTTTATGGATACCCTAAACCCTAAACCCTAAAACCCTAAACCCTAACACCCTAAACCCTAAACCCTAATAGGGTGCCGGACAAGCCCAGGGATGCTGGGATGCGCATATTGAATCGAAGGCTGCAGGTTCGGCGGTGAAGATTTGAGTAGGGATCTGCTTACCTTTGGTTAGTAGGGAATGGACGAATGGGATACAAGTATAACTACTATTACTACCATTCTTCCATTCCCTACTAACCAAAGGTAAGTCTGAGGAAGGGAGGCCTTAGGGCCTGAGGGTTTAGGGCCTTGGGGTTTAGGGTTTAGGGGAGGGTTTAGGGTTTAGGGGAGGGTTTAGGTTTAGGGTTTAGGGGAGGGTTTACGTTGTGGTCTGGCTAGACTTGAGTCCAGTTGCCAAAGAGGGTTTGGGTTTTGGGGCTTGGGGTTTGGCCTGGATGCAAGAAAGGGTTTAAGGTTCAAAACCAACTTTGAGCATCGTTGAGCTTACATTGAAGGAGCCACAGGTTGTGTCTACTGCGGAGGTGGTTGTAGAAGGGGTTCTGATGTGTTGGGTGGTGAGGACACGCCTCTTTTATTTTGAATTGAGAAGCCGCGCATTTGAAGTGCGGGCAGTTGTATTTTAGAAGGCGCTCTTCGGGCACTGGTGTTTCCTACTGCCGATGCTTTGGCCATGGACCTTGCCGCTGCGTGCACGTATGCACTTGCTGGTAGAGTTCATTCCTCAGTTCTAGTACTCCTAGCAGTCAAGGTTGCAATCTTAAAGTTGGCTGCACATCAACACCCAGCAACTGTATCAGAGCAAACATACCCTGCCCCAGAACTGAAGACAGAGTTTAGGCTGTGGTTGTTGTTGGGAGAAGGTTTGTCGGCATCTTGGAATCCAAAGTTGTTGCAAAGCCCTGCAGTGGAGAAATGTGATAGCAACCATCCTTCCCCTGCCGAGAAACCATGGAAAAACCCTAAACTTCTTGGTTCTAAACTCTAAACCCTGTGCCGTTAATACTTCTCGCTTCTCTTTTGCGGTTTGCTTCGTACGTCGGAGTGATGGTTTGGGCTACTGGTGGTAGACAAGGCAACGACTTGAATCTACACCTAACTTTCCGACTGAAGCGCGGCCAGTAAAATCCGATCCCTTGTTACCAAACCCTCGAACTAGGACCGGAAATAATGATATCTGCCCTAAAAGCCTACCCATAGGCCCCAAAGTAGTTCCTTTCATATATAGAATTCTATAAGGTAATCCCAAAAAGGAACTACTTTGGGGCCTATGGGTAAACCCTGAAGGGGCCGGGTGCCGGGCAAAAGTGAGGCAGCCCGCTGTTCCATACAGCCGCCCCACATGCGATAGAGATGATCAGGCCGGAGAACTCGAATCATATGCCGGGTTTCCCAAATGGTCCAAGTAACAGTACAGTGTATACTTGGGCTCTAGAAGATGCCAGACTTACGGAATCCACGTTCTTTCTTTCTCCTGCATCGCCCGCATATTGGGGTACATGGTTTAGGCCTACAGGTTTACATCTAGGTTCTTGCTATTTGATGTAGTGCTCGTAGACTCGTAGGCCACATGATCCTCAAACCCCGAACTTGATGGAGTCTTTGCCCGCGAGTTGGGGTACTGGGCATGAGGACAGGTGCTGAGGCTTGTTTCGGGTTTAAGGTTTTGTGCTGTGGCGATACTTGGGCGTTTGCACACGTCCTGATGTAAAAGGGTTCTGGTTTAAGGTTTGGGGTTGTTCGGGGTCTTGGTTCGAACCGCACTTCTCTCCTTTCTTGCAGAGTCGATTCAGCGCGCTCAGCGAGCCCCTGGTTGAAACCAGGGCTTGCAGGCTATCCTTTAGTATCCAGCGGCATATGTTCCGATGCGCGGGATTTTGATCCAAGTTATCCGACACTGCTCACCCAAGCATGATCCCCTTCTCCCTTGGTCCTGGACGGCACGATTGCATCATAGCTTTTGCCTGTTTAACTCCTACTGACAGCTTCTGTCTATGATCGATCCTAAACCCTAAACACTAAACAGTGTAAACTGTTAGCACTACTCCCACCTTCTCTTACGTCCTGAGCCTGGGACCTCAGACCCGGATTATCTCCATTGCTACGCCCCAAAGCCCCCCTCTTCTTCCAGCGGCCTTTCCAAGCCAACCTTAGCGCTCCCAGCTCGAAATCCCACACCCTGAAGCCCAAGCTCCGACACAAAAGCAGACCAAAAGAACGCGCACTCCCCCAATTCCCCCCGCCCTCCAAAAAAACACACACACACACACCAACATTGTCTGTCTGTCTGTCTGTCTGCATGCATGCGTGCATGCATGCATGTTTATGTTAGCAACGTAGCAAACCAGAGCATCAAATCGATGGACCTGGGAGGTCCTGCACCTCGGAAACCTCCGAGGTCTCTTTGACGGAGGCGTTCCTGGAATATAGGTAGTTCTCTAAATTCAAGTCTCTTTTAGGGTTCCTTTTTGAAGCATGACGTACAGTTTTCGGCCGGGGATCTACAAGCGGAAGCTATTCTAGAAAATTACCCATATTCCTGACCTACTTTAATCCAATCCATGGTGTATGGTTCGCCACGAAGGAGGTGTGCCTTCATTGGTTATGGTAGGGAGGTGAATATCAGTTACCATAATTAAATACAAAGGATTTAGTTTGATGTGGACGGGTTTCGCGTATTGCCATTCCTGTAGTTAAGTACGGGGCTTATTCCTTTTATTGTTACTTACAAGGATAAATCACGATGTTGGGGGACATCTAGCTAAGTATAGTGTACTCCTCATTATGGTATAAGGCTGTTTTCGTTAAGCGGAGCCCCAGCGAAGCATATCCAGGGTCGCACAGGATCCCCTTAATTGCCCGGTCCTGTCAGGGCTTCGTTAGTGTTTAGGGTTTCGGGTTTAGGAGTTCGATTCGAAACCTGGAAATTTTGGGGTGGGTACTTTTCGATGGAACACAAAACTTCGGGTGGCGCCTGTGTGAACCCAAAGCCCTAAGCCCTAAACCCTAAACCTAAACCCTAAACCCGAAACCCTAAAAAAAATAAAACCCTAAACCCTAAACCGACAGGCATATTTGCCGACTCTGAGTCTGGCATATGCCTACGTGCAGTCCGATCCTCGACAGCTTCTCTTTGTCGGAAGCAACCGAGCTGCAGGGTTGTAGAGGGCTGTAGAGGATTCCATGGTGCTTCGTATGGGCTTTTCTTTCTACATTATTGGGGGTTTCTGAACTTTAGGGCTCTGGGGATTAAGAGATCAGTCGTTGAGGTTGAGGTTCGTGAAAGTTGGTGTTTCTCAAGACTTTGTTGTGATATCAGCCCACGGGGTTGTTGCAATTTTGTATTGATTCTGGTTGCAACGGTCGGCTGCAACTGCGCCTGTCTGGCAGGCTGGGAACTATTGCTGCACATATTTTAGTCAAAACGTCGTCCGTTATACCGTACCCTATAACCTATGTAATTGCCAAGTCCGCTGCAACTTGGAGAAGGGCTCAGAGTTCGGAATTTGGGTTTAGGAAGACATCCAATTCAATTATTCAGAGGTTTGGAGTTTGGCTTTGGGCTGTTGGGCTTACAACTCTGGGTGTAGTATAGGGGCTTAAATAATTGCCAATATTCTTCCTCAGGGTTCCTCATTATTATATTTACAGTATAGTATACCCCAAAACTCTATTCTACCTAGCGAGGCCCCTAAGATGAGGGCTTCCCGCTGATGCTTCCGGTCTCCTGAGCTTTGCGCCTTCTATTGCTTCAGGTTTTCGCAACATGATTTCGTGGACGCTGTCATTGATGAAGCAGCCCTGAGCTCGGCTTTGGGATGAGAGTTTAGGGTTTAGGGGAGAAGGGGTTTAGGGTTCGGGGTGTAGGGGTTTTGGGGTCATGGAGCAGCTGAAGAGAAGCTTATGGTTTCGCCAACTCTCATGTGAGGGATGTGTTGCCCTCCTGGCTCTCCATGTCTTTTCGCTTCTGTTTTCCCCGATGTCATTGGGTCTGTGAAAAATTTTCCAGCACTGCTCTAATTGCTGTTACTCGCTTTACCGCAGGCGTGGTACGCATTGTTGAGATAAGTTGTTTGGCGTGCTTCCATAATGCCCAGCCCTTCTCCAAGACTCCTACGCTGACTATGCAGGGTATCCCTTAGGCTGCGGTAGAGGTACCTGTTCATGAATAAGTTTCTTGTGAGTATACGCATAGACAGCTTAAACTTAGATGTCAGTAAATCACCGAGCTGGAATTGGATTGCTTGGAAGTCCTTGTTGCTTCTAGTCCCCGGCTCCTTTACGACGCCTCAGCACTAGACCCTTAAAGCACTGGCAGACTGGCCCAACCCGCGTGAAGCAAATCAAAAGGTCAAGCTCGGAACCTTAAATGCCTCAACCCTAATGCGCCAGGGCCCTAAACCCTAAACGGTTGAGTTCTAAACCCGACAACCTTGAAGCTCAAGCTCATAGCCTCGGCAGTCTAGTGTTTCGGGTTTAGGCTTTTAGAGCCTATCTTGCGAACCCCTTCAAGTGGCCTGTCAGCTTTTACTACGACCCTATACAGGGCCCTAAACCCCTTTAACCACGAATGTACACCTGCCTTGTTTCCAAAGACAACCTTATACACGAACTGGAAAAACCACCAGGAACACTATTTCCGACAAAATCTTTCTTGCACCCACAGAAAGCCCTATGAAAATCCTGCAAAGCTGTGCTTGGACACGCTTTGGCTGAGCTCGATTTTGAACCACATGAACCCAAAGCGAGCGTGTAGGGCACTCTACTTTAAGCCCCAAGCCGTCGAAATCCGGCTCATTTGGTCCAGAAGGAAAGGATGTCGGTGTATGTTATTGCATAGTTCTACGGGGCCTGTGAGGGTATATAGGGAGATTGTCACGAATCCCAAGCCCTACCCCAGGCCTAAAACTCCAGGCGTTTCAGGTAAAGTATAAGGGATCCTAAAACCCATGTTCGAACTTGCTGGTTTTCGCTGCAAGCACCTCACCGGGCGAGCTCCCAGGGTGTTTTGCCTAATTTATAGACCCCTGAGTATATAACCTTTTTAAACCGGAATACAATTGCAATCCCGATTGTTCAGGCCCTTAGAGCGGGGGAGGCCCGCAAAGCGGGGGGGTTAAGAATAGCGTGCCCATGATGGGCATGTACCGCGTTCTTCTTCAATGGCCAGAAACAATAGCGAGAGCATGTTTCTGCTACATTTCGCTATTCTGGTAGCTTCAGTTAAGTTCCTTCGCAAGTGCACACTTTCCTGAAACCGCAAATAATATCCCCAAACCTGGCTTTATAAACCCTATATAACCCTATAAACCCTAAGAGCCCTATAACCGCTAAGCCCCTGCAGAACTATACTAGTCCCTACACCTTCACAGAAACCTCAACGCCAAACCGGAGGCTACATGTCTTCGACAGCTGGGAGCGCGACTGGACGGGAATTTCCAGGCTCCTCTTTCGGAGGTCTTCGGTGAGCTTACACCTAGACTCTTATATATGTAGTACCTTGTTTGGGTTGCCTCAGTTTCTTATTATAGGATCCTAACCATGAAACAAGTCATCCAAAACATGGTACTAGATTAAAATGGTCGAGGTTAAAAGGGTCGAGGTAGGGCATGCGCTGCATTGCAGGATAGTCCAGGGCTTTGAGGTTCACGATTTTGGAACTTTTGGCCTTTAGGTGTTCATAGACCCAGCAAGGGATTCTTGGCTTCAGGGCTTAAGAAGCTTCAGCATTTCATAACCGAACTGAGGTCGGAAGAATTAGCAACAACGATAAGGCTCCAGGATTTCACCCAAAAAAGCCTTAAACCGCATAGGGTGCTTGACCTTAAGGCCCAAGGAGGAGAAAGTACCTTCTGAAGCGCTTTGGGAGAGAGGGGTTAGGGTTTAGGGGTTTAGGGTTTAGGGGAGCGGTGTGAAACATGCTCCCCCTACCTTTCCCAGCAGAGGCGCCGCAAGCTGGATGCAAAAGGGTTTAGGGTTCAGGGTTTTTGTCCTTCGTGCCTCGGAGGTGTTTAGCCTGGGACCTAAATGCTATACATCCGTATACGCTATATCCCAACATATCTCCTCAGAGTCCTTATATACCCATTGAAATATAGCTCAAAATCATACTCTGTTTAATTGAGGTAAGATTTGGAAATTTGGGTTTTTGGCTTCTATTGTCTCGTAAGGGTCTGATTTTGTCTGGTTTTAAGATGGGTTTAGTGTTTAAAAGTTTTGGGCTTTTGGAGTGTAGGATTTCCTCCGTTCAGGCATTTTAAAATTTTGTCATGAACGTCACATGCTAGAAATGCAGAGAATTGCCAGGCATTTCGGAGCTAATCAACCAGTTTCATGGCACCCTAAACCTTCAGCTTGATGGTGGAGGCCTTAAGTGCCCCGGAAATCTGCAGCAGAACACTGACTAAAGCAGCAGAAGCGCAGTTCTCGGGCATTGTGAGAGAACTTCTGCCTCCGCGAGTCTAAAATAGAGGGCTGCATCATTGGTCGTAAAATCCCTTACAGTCCCCTTACATAAGGTTTTATGTAAGCATGTGTTTATCCCAAAACCTTGACCGAACCATCAAGGAAGGCCCTTGGATATGCTTTATCCTGGTGACTGTTTCGGGGACTGTGGGTTGAACAAATTGGGTGAATGAATGCGGGTTAGCCAGGGAATTCGGGCTTAAGGGTTCCCGGAATAGGGTTTTAGGGTTTAGAGTTCAGGGTTCAGGGCTTTGGGACTTCATCCTAAACTATAGGGAAGTCAGGTTACCACAGCCAACCAGAAGCTACCTTCTTGTGGGGTCTATTTCAGTTACTTACAGACAAGTGGAATGTTGGTACATTAAGGTACCTTGAGGAAGAGCCCCGATGCTTATGTGCACTTCCCTCCTGCAGTCCTCGACGAATTGCCACCTGGAGACATCCGAAGCACGAGGCAGCAGAGCGGGACTGCTGATGGTCAAACCCTTGCTTAGGTTACGGCTCTAGTCGTCCACAACGAGGGGAGATCCCTAAACCCTAAACCGAGTCGTCCACAACGAGGGGAGATCCCTAAACCCTAAACCCTAAACCGAGTCGTCCACAACGAGGGGAGATACGCGCATGGTCTTATGCATCAGGCTCGAGAGGTTGTTTTTCGGACTCAGCATTTCGTGAGGATGGAGGCTGCGGTGTTTGATTTTGTTCGTGGGCGTTAAGCTTAAAGTTCCTACGTAGTTGCAAAAGCCTACATTTGGTATCCTCACAACCTGCCGTGTACGGTGGTGCTGTCAAGCCCTCCTATAGGCTCCTTACTGTCAGGAGTTTACTTGCGGTTGAGGAAAAGGACGCAACCCTAACACCCTGGCATTGACACGTCTTATAAGCTCGAAAAGAAGCAAGTTGGAACATTATAACTAAATATGCCCTTAAGGTCCAGTTTAAGAAGCCCAGCACTAACCAAGTTCCTGGGGTTTGCTACACCTGGTGTCGCTGGTATTTATGTGTAATGAATGCTTGCGGGCTTGAAGGTTCGATAACCCCCCAGAATCATTGATATCAATGGATGCTTACACGGTCAGGAACAGAGCCAGTCCTGATCTCCTCTCAGGGGCGGTTCTGTACCGTCGGAGTCTCAGCCACGGCTTCAAGTGTTCCTGGGCGAGGGTTCAAGAGCCCAGCTGCACAAGGGCTTCCAGGACAGAGCAAGTGGGAGTCAGCAAGACCCTTTTGCTGTCAGTCCGAAGTGGCTGATCAAGAAGAACATGGCATACCTGACGAAGAACAAAGCGGTGCCAAGTGAATCGCAAAAGGCAAGGCATCCCAATTACGCACCCGAAAGAGTGTTTTCTGCGATAGAAAAGCCGACGCCCGAAGAAGCCACCGTACCGGCCCTCACCGAGGTGTCCCCTGGAAAGGGAGGATTTTTAAGACAAAGGAAAAACAAAAATCTGCTATCCTATACCACAAAGCCTAACACCCTACCCGCCAAACCCCGAAAACTCCGGAGCTTGCAGCTGCTAACTGTCCTAGAGGCCACAAAACTCAGCATCTAAATCGGTGCCTGAACACCGGCCGTCAGCACGAGACCGGTAAGCCCCAACAAAGCGAAGCTCACAAGCCGACAAATGCTTCAGTCAGAAACTGCACGGACTCCTTGGGTTAGGGGCGGGGTGAGTTGGCGTTCAATGCGTTTACTGCGACACATCATTGAGAAGCATCCTTCTGCATCGGCCTTAATCCTCAGTGCTTCTTATAGGGCCATAGGGATCCTTTATTAAGGGAAGGAGCTCGTTAATCAGGGATTGCCATGACGGGAGCTTCAGAAAACTATTTGGCTTAAACTGTCGCCGGCCGAGAGTCCTAGGTCAGAGGCTCAGGGCTTGGCACCGTTTAGGATACCTTTGCCACGAAAAAAATATGCAGCCTTCTTACTAAGTGTCGACAACAACATACGCTTCAAGACCCGAAACGCTTCAGACCCCAAGCACTAGGCCTATACTAAACCCCAAACTCAAAAACCACAAGCCCGCATAGCCAAACCCGATGCCCTAAGCCGAGGTAGGAGGGAAAAAGCCCTGTTTGTGGTAGTTAGGGAAAAATCCCGAACGCCGAAAGACCCAACACCCAAGCCCTAATCATCCTAATCCTTAAGCCCAAGTCATCCAAGGACTGCAAACCCAAACCCCAATATAAGCTTAATAGTATCCCAAAACCCCATAAACCCCCAAACCGACTATGATCTCTCATGTTCTCAACCCCTGAACCTCAATAAAGGACGGCATCCCAAACTGAGGTTTGGAAACCACCGGGTTGGGAGGCTGGCCGTCGGTGAGGTGTTCAACAGAGGTTTGAATCATCGGGGTCCTTCTTATGGACTTCGGGGTTTAGGATTTAAGGACTTGAACTTAAGTTACCATACTAGGGAATCTGTATTGTTTTACTGTAGATCTCTATCATGGTAAACTAGCTTAAGTTCTTTAACATGAATCCAGTCTTTAGTAATACACTTCCCGTGGTTGTAGTTATAGTCATAGTATAATGGCCTCTCTCTCTCTCTCCCGAGTGTTGGGCACGTGTCCTTCTTGCTTTGGAGCTCGGTATGGCGGTGATGGAGATGCCTTGGATTTGAAGGGTTTGGGGTTTAGGGTGGCGGTTTGGAGTCTGCTCTCAAGGTTGCAGGCCGTGAGGGATTGCAGACATGAGTAATTCCCGCCAATGTATTACTGTATCGAATTCGCGGTTCCGACTGGCAGAATACGCACATGAACACCCCACGGATGGGTGCTTCGACATTGTTCCGAGTGTCTGAGGAGGATGAGAGCATGCAACTCGTGTAGCAACAGCCAACTATGACCCTGTCGAATCTTTGCAAAAACCTGGTGCTCTTTGCCTCCAGCCCCGTAGGCAAGTAGAACGAGCTTTTAGGGTATGCATGTTAGGCTCACAGAACTCCCAGTACCCAACCAACACCCTACGAACCCTAAACCGTAAAGCCTGTACCCCAAAAGTAACAGTTAAAACTCCAAAGCCCATGAGCCCATGAAGGTGAGCCCTTCGAAAGAGCCCTTGAAGGCAACACTTAAAAGTTTCTGTGAAGCCCAAAACCCTTGCAAAGTCCAATGCAACTGCACATAAAACCGCTGCAGCCTATGAGCCTTGTAAGCAAACTCCAGAAAGATCCCATAAAGGAAAGCTTAGTAGCTGAGTGGATACACTTTACACTTTTTGGGATAATATTACCCACTTAAAACTGAAAGTGTACACTTTTTGGTGCTTATGAACTCAGCAAGAAAGAGAATCCTAAACCCGAAACCCTAAAGCATAAACAGAATCCTAAACCCCAACTCCTCCCTCTCTTTAATTATCGTGAGCCGTAGGTGTCGGTGTCAGACGGCGACGAAGAACAGACCTGGCCCTTCTCCTACACTTCCCGGCCTTCTTTTAGCTTTCTCGTTTAGGGTTTAGGGCCTAAAGTATAGGGTTCAGGGTAGATTCTGATAAGAAAGGTAGGATCTGTGTAGGCTTGTTTTAGGGGCTTATCTTTACAGCTAGTTTAAAGGGGCTTCCACGATTTTCGAGGTTTTGGATTGATCCTTATGGGGTGCTATGTGGGGTTAGGTCTTAGTTTCTAGACGATGTTTGCAGGGGCTTTTCGGTTTGTTGAAAAGGGTTTCTTTCACGGGTCTAAGACTTGTTCCGCAGGTGCTTTTGAAGATGCCATTGGGAATTCACTTCCGGAGAAGGGGATCCTGTTTGAGAATGGAAGCCACTATGGAGTCCCTTATGGCTGATTTGTGAGGAACGACAGTCTCAAAGAACCACCATAGGTAAACCTAAACCCTAAACCCTAAAACCCTTCGAACCAGGTGAGACGAGCTGACAATTTCAGAAAGGGCAACCCTCAACTCTGAAGCTCCCAAAACTCCTTTGGAGGACGGGTATGTCGGGAAAATCTTCCGTAATGAGGATCTTTGGGATACTTCAGGCCTCTGACTAATCAACCTCCCTCTAACTGTCGTTGAGGGCTTAGCGCTTAGAAATTACTATCCCTTTTATAATCTCTTTTGAAGTAAGGGGTTTATGAATCAGGGGTCTGCTAGTAGGCTATTGTTCTGTAGGGTCCGGGGGTACAAAACTTAGGATTAGGATCTTGGTATATTGTTGGTTTCAGGGTTTCGCGCTTAGGGGGTTCAGGGTCTCAGGGTGTAGAGTCCTAAGGTTTCGTTGTTTCGCATGTTGTTTTCGCGTTCTGAGAAGGGTATATAGATAAATTGTATCCATGTGGTTTTGCAGTAGTGCTGGGTTTCGGATGTTTGCTTGGGCCAAAAGTTTTTGCAGCAGGAAGATCAATGGCGAGATTGCGCGCATTCTCGCCCCAAGAGGAAAAATCTAGGTCTTAGCGTATGGATGGAGCTCGTATCAAACGACGTGCCGGCAGGATCAAAACAGCAAGCAACTAAGGCAACAATAGTCATGATCTCCCTTAAATCAGTGCTTTTTAGAAGCATAGATATGGAAACTCGAGACCACCAGGAGCGCCTGACTAGTTTCGCTGAAGATTCAAGCCAGGTTTATGCAGAATCTCCTGAAAAAAGCTCGATGTTACTGTAGGTAAAGAGGCCCCTTGTATGCAGTGTGACGCCACTGAGTCCACTATAGAAGCCTGAATGATTACTTATATTACTTCTGAAGGCTCCTGATTATAGATCTACTGGACAGGAGCCCAAACCCCAATCAATTATCAAAGCCCCTACGGTTTCGATCAGCACCATCAGCACCGCCAGTGTATGCGGAGGTTTCAAGTTGGATTTATGACCCTTGCAAATGGCTCTTCGTTGAGGTCCAGCCCAGGTCCACATCTTCAGGCCTCCGTTGCAGGTTTTGTGGTTAAGGGTTCGAGGGAGGTTGCTTGCTTCCACACCTTGAGCTTGGGGTCCTTAGTGGTATGTTTGCAGGGCACGGTGAGAGCGAGAATCCAGACACTCGCTGCACAGGGGTCGGTTTTCGGCAGGTTGGATTTGCGCTTGTGAAGGTCCAAAGGACCCTAGACTCCCTCAGCTTGAAAGCAGCCATTAACCTCCTTGGGTCCCACATACACCCAAGGCTTTTGGCCTTGAAGCGGAATTAACCAGGGAAGCTAATGCGGAAGAGATAAGGACCGTATCATGAGCTAATGCAGGGCCCAGAAGTGTACAACCCAACAATAAGATTGACAGAAACGTATGAATATCCAGACCTTTTGGGCCACGAACCCTAAGCTCAAAGCTAAAAAGACTGAGGTCTGAGCCTTGAGCTTAGCATTGAAAATCTTTAGGTCACTCTCACTGAACCCGGAAAGCTGAAATCCCAAATCCCACAAATTTCAATAAAACGAGCAACCTTAAACCCGACACCCAAAACCTCCCCAACAATCGTTTAACATCCCTCAAAGGTCCTCTGCAGCCCCTTGCAAATTACGAAAAACACCCTCTTGATCCCAAACCTGCAGGACTGGCTCGAAGAGCGCTTCGGCTCTGTTTGCCCGATCGTCAGATTCCCGGTTCGGACCGAAGTATCTTTGGGACTTAGGAGTTCAGAAAAGGGTCCAGAGAGTGTTCTGTGTCTTTTTTTGTTTCAGGGTTTTCGGGTTTAGGCAAAGGATTTCGGTTGATGCTTAAGTGGGATACATGGGTTGAGGGCCTTAGGCAGTCAGGGTTTGAGGACGGCTGGGCGTTTGGAGATGCAGGGGCGATGATAAGGAAGATGTAGGGTGTTATAGCGTTTCGTCAAAATTTTGGTTTCGAGGAGTTTTTTGGGGTTGCTGTTCGGACCTTGTGTTTCGAGGAGTTGTGGTTCAGTGTTGTGTTTTGTTGTTTACGGCTCTATTGTTTCATGGCGTGTATGTCCTGGGTTCTTTGTCAATTCAGAAGTTGTCGTGCCCAATGGGGCTCCTGGGGTTAGGATTATGAGGGTTTAGGGTTTGGGGTTCAGGGTTTAGGGTTCAGGATTTAGGGTTTAGGGTTATGGTTGTTGCTTGGGTTGTTTGGTTCCGGTTTACTCGCTTCAGCTCATGCATCCAGCGCTGCCACATCTCAAATCCTTGTCGCCCTGGAGTGTTGATTACATTTGATCTACATATAACTGTTTAACTTGCAATACTGCTAATTACGACAGTAAACCTACCAACCAAGACGAATCTCATACTCAGTCAGTTGTTCTGTGTGACTCTCGTTATTTTGCATTTCAAACATGGCTGCGCAACATGGCATGAAAAGGATTCCTAGCAACATCAATGATAATTCGCGACCTTGGTCTCAAACCGTAGCAATGAGAACAGCCATTCCGAGCGTAACAACAACCCTATGCCGGTTCTCTCCGGCCAGTGAAATGCCCGCTTCCGAATTAGTATCTGAGCAGGTAATGGTGGGCTTCTGTAATCCTGCAATAAATCAAACGGTAACCTTAAACTAGTTAACTCAGCCTGAAAACCCTAATTCGCCCAAACATAATGTAGAATGTAGAAGCCTGAGTGCGTACAACTTCCATTCGTTGAGTTTCTTTATTATGCTTATATTGAAATACCCCACAATCCTATTCGACAAGGCCCCTGTAGTTTCAAACCCCTTTGTGCAACCCAGTAAAGAACCCTTGAAGAAATGATTAAGACCCCATATTGCACCCTTATAGTAACACTTATAGAAACCTTAAGCCGTCACCCTTATAAGGAACCCTTGAAAGGAACCCTATCCTCAATAACCCCAGGTTTGCGATCCCGTGGCTTCTCATGGACTCCTCCATCGTTTAGACCGGGATACGCACCTCAACCCTGAAAGTAGAAACGCGGTGTTTTTGTCAGGGTTTAGTGTTCAGCGTTTTGCGCCTCAACTTGGAAGTATAAATTTGGGTTTCCATGGGATTTGTCATAAGCAACCCGGGCAGCACTCAGTAAAAAGTCTGCCTTATGAAGAGTAGGATCTGGGCTCTGACCGGTATTACCGGGTGTATTATTTGAGTCGACTGAAGAAAGTGTACAAAGCCGGTGTCCAAAGGTCTTTCCCAAGGGTGAATAGGTGTTGTGGTCTTTTACAAGGGCTCGAACAGAGCTCAAAGCTTTTCTTTTGGGATCGTGGGATTCCGCACGTCGGGAATATGATCCGTTGGGTGGGGTGTAGGGTTGCGGACTCAAGGTTTCAGGGTTTTGGACTCAGAAGGCTCTGGGTTCGGGCTTTGGTAATTTCTGATTTCCTTTTTCGCGGGTTCATCCTGCAGGAATTTAGGGTTTCAGCTTCAGGAGCCGGAACTTTCCTTAGAGGCAGTCGCCGAATGATTGGATTAGACTCGGACTTCCTAAGTTGAAGTGGCGCCCAAAACCCTGCAGCGTCGACCCTAACAATCTTGGTCGCAACTTATTAGGCCGCCGGCGAAGCATCATCGAACTGTTTCAGTCTGCCGACCAGCAGCTTGTCCGATGAACTTCCGGAAATCCACAGATGGCTTCTGGTGTTAGAGCGAAGACGGAACCTGGAGACCCTCACCTCTCAGCATTTTATTGGCCTTGTCGTCACAAGGACGCTTTTACACATGCTACCTGCCTGATGCTTGAAGACTCGATGGCCGCCTTGCGCTTGGGGCCTGTCGTGACGGCCTTGACCGTAGCAAACGGCCGTCGGCTACCATGCGATTCGTGCGTTGCAGTCCATGAAGGTCATCGGAAACAACAGCTACTGCTGCCATTGATACAGAAGCTGCGGATAGCCGCATGACAGAGGTAAGCTCCCTCCATACTCCGAAAGCCGCAAACCTCATTTAGGTTTGTCCACACTCTTCATCTCAAGCATCGCGTCGTCAGTAGTGCATACAGTATGCATGCCGGTTACCATGTGTTCGAAACTAGGGTCTCTCGAAGTTGAAGTTGCCGACGCGAGTAGAGTAGTAGTCATAGTTCACTTGTGCTCGTCGTCGTCGTCGCAGTCGTAGTTGATGCAGCTGCAGTCGTAGCAATATCAGTCGTATGCATGTATGTATATGTATGTATCACTCGATCTCTTTCTCTCTCTCTCTCGCGCTCTCTCTCTCTACATATACATACGCGTATATTATTTTATTTCTTTATACTTTTTTTATATGTATGTAAATATAGAGAAAGAGAGAGATATACATATATATATATATATATATATATATATCAGGACTCGTTTGCAGCGGAGTATAAGAACAGATAAGAACCTAACCTGGCATTGATGGGAGCAACCCCCTCGCCACCCCTCCAACGCCGTTTGACGGGCTTGCAAATCTGCGGAGGTCCGGAGCACTCCTCTGGGCATCAAGCTACACGAGGTGGCCAGTCTCGGCGTGTTAGTGTGAAAACGTTTCAGAACGAAGGGATTTGATTTTGGAAACATCGGGGCTCAAACAATTGACAGTGGACGTTGTTGCGAAGATTGAGACCTCCTTTCCTGAACATCGGGACCGATGGAATTGGCAGATAGGCTTTGCCGTCGAGATGAACAGTAGCAATTCTTTCCGGGGCTTAGGCGCAAATAGAACTAGCGGATTCGAATCCGGTGGGGAAGGCTGATTTCCCATGAAACGCACCGCTTGAAGCACAAACTGCAGCTGCAGAGGGTTGAGTGTTGAGTTTCAGGCCTTGAGATGCCCCAGTACAGACCGCAAGTAGGAGGATTCAGAAGATGAGGAATTCCGTGCACCTAAATGGGCTTCCCGAAAGGCTCCTTGCCGGGGATACCTAGACAGGCGGAGTTTGCACCCCTTCCACGCTATCAGCATGCTGCAAGCAGCTTCTGAAGCCCTAGCCCTTCAGATCATCGTGCGTGCAGCTCCAGTTCTCCATGCGTGGGTGCCGCAACAAGCACGCTGAGCCGGATTAGAACCAGGGCCGTGGTCCGTATTGTACTTGTTCCCGGGGTGCATGAACCTTTAGTTCCTGCAACTGTACGACAAGCAACTGTACGACAACATGAAGGTGGCTGTGTTGCTCTAAAGTATGGGCCAGGCAAGACGACCGGTTCTTCACCTCTTAGGCACTAAGCCACTCAGCCCATTCTGCCAAATTCACGAGCCCAACACCCCGAACCAGCTGCTGCTGAACCATGAATCCTGTTTGCCTAAATCTCATAACCCGCCCATATCCTCAACCCAAAAATCTTGCGATTTTCCTCCTGCAGCCCAAGCCCGTTTCCTTCAACCCATACCACTGTCCCTCTGTGCCCAGCTACTTCAACCTCCGTCTTGCCTTTGCCATCGGCAGAGTGCAGAAGGACTGGTGCAGGATTCAGGTTCCTATGTTCAGTTTTACAGTTGCTAGACTTTATAAAGCCTTAAACACCCTAAACCCTAAATCCAACCAACCCTAAGGTTTCTAAACCCCTAGATTTCAAGGTTTTTCTGAGCCACGGCCCGGATGTTAGGATGAGTGGTGACAGATGCATCATCTAGGAAGGCATCAGTGAGAATGGCAATGGGGGCTACATCGGTTTAGGGCTTAGGAGGCACTTCAGAAAGACCTCGTTCAAGAAAAAAGGGCTTAGGGTTCAGTGGTCTGTCAACACTACCCCGGCATGAGCCCACACCGTAAACTCCAATCCCAAACTCTTGCGAGGTTCCTCCAGACATCATGGTCGAAACCTTTGCCAGTTGAGTGTCCTGCTTTGGCCTGGGGCCACCGGAAAGCTTACATACAAATTTAATGTATCTTGTTGGTTAACGTAGGCGTCTGAGCAATTTCCAACACTAGTCCTTCGGCTTCACCTTCTTATTAAAACAGACCTTAAATTACACCAAAACCCTCTTCTAGTTAATAAGGGGCCCTTGTATTGCTTGCTTCTCCTGCAGAGTGCCACTCAAAGTCACAGCCAATCTCCCTTTCGGACCTCTACCCGACCGGCTGTTTAGGTTCTTATACAGTAGAAGCCCAAAAGTTGGAAACCCAATAGCTTCAATCCTTAAGAGTAATGTATAGGGAATCCCAGCACTAATTGTCCTGACTCCGGTTTCCAACTTTTTGGGGTGTACTATAGGAGTTTTGGGTTGAAGCCAATGCTGCTGCAGATTCGGAAGCCGTGCAGAGCAGAATACGATGCCTCTATGTCAGGACCCGTCCCCGCCATATTGGCATGTTAAGAACACTCGATTTCTGGACATGGCCTGAAAACCCCAGGGCCTTAAACCCTAAAATGCAAAAAGATGGCTGTATGTCAGGAGTACCTGTGTCTTTGTGATGGTGCCCGGCCTCAGTCTCTTTGAGGGCTGCTGCGATTAGGGGCTTAGAGATTTGAGGCTTCAGGGTTTAGGTTGACCCAGGCTTCAGAATCGGTCCTTGGGTTCGGGTTCTGGGGTCCTAGACCCTATAAGCCTTATAAGCCTTATAAGCCTTAAAGTATGAAGCCAGACAGCCTCAGACCTCTCCGCCAGAAACCAGGGAAGGACAGCTACACGGAGGAACTTCCATTCCAGGGATAAGACTTTGCTCCATAGACGCACAAGCAGAAGAACGGGTACAGTCCGCCGTGCCCTTGTGATGCCGATTTTTGGGCTGTAGCCTGCTTGTGCTCCATGCATGCAAATTCTAGGGGGTGTACTGGACGGTTCACTGCATGTTTTTTTGGCTGGCATCATGAAGACCAGATGCAAAAAGCAAATCTACAGAGTCTGTAAATCTGTAAGAAGTGAGAGATGCTCTGGGCACTTTGGGTATACACTCTGTGCTTGAGGTTGGATGAACCCCCAGCCGCGGCTGCTGACGCAGCCAATTCGACGTGTGCCGCGGAAGGTGCAAGCTCCGGAAGGGTGGCTAATACAGGGGTTGGAAATTGCCAACATAGTGCCTTAATGTTCGATCTTATAATAACTTTACTACGTATAATAGGCCCGAGATCCCTATTTCAGTTGTTAAAAGGCCCCGAAAGTAGTGGATCTAAGGGTCTCAGGAGCAATGATGGCTGCGTCGGCCCTTGTTACGACAGGGTTTGGGATTTTCGAGTTCTGGGGTTTATAGGGTTCACCATGAGCCCGAAGTTTTGAGTGGGGTTGGAGACCTTTGAGACTTTACCTGGGGTTTGCCTGTACTGCCAAGACACCAGAGGCAGAGTTCCGCTGCTGTTTGGGATGTACCTGGACACCAAAGGTATGTAGAATAATAGCCTTTTATGGGTATTGCGCCATTATTTTACCTACTTTGGGGGGTTTAGGTACTGGCTACCGGCTAGTTGGTTCTTCAGTGCCCCCTGGATCCGAAGTTTCTGCCTGGATGACGTTCAAGCACTCTGCCTGTCGACCTCGGTATCCGGCTCAACCATTAGTTTAATAACCCCTAAAGCCCTAAACCCTAGTCAGTTAGGGAGAAAGATGGGCCCCAAAAGCCCAAACACTGCACCTCAGAACAGCGTCGAAAGCAGTCGGGTTGGAGGTTTTAGTGTTTAGGATCTAGCGTTTCGGGTTTAGGGCTTTAGGGCTTAGCGTGTAGGGTAGTGATTCGAGTTTAGGGATGTTGAGTCTTACAAGATTCTAAAACCCAACCCCCCTTTGTGAACCCTGAACCCTCAACCCAACCCCTCCTTGTTCGGTGGCCCGAGGCACATGATGAGGGTCGTCTTCTCAGTGAGGTTTCATCTGCTGGGAGACAGGCGGGCAGTATGTTGAGGCACTGGCTCTTTAGGTAGTCTTTTAATTTTGTACATACAGAAATAGACACAGATACATACATATATATATATACACATATTCATCTGTGTATATATATATATTACATACGCATACACATTTTCTTTCAGTAGGTATACTTTGTGATCTTACTGTACTGCTAACAGGGTTTAGGGTTTAGGGTGATGGTGTTAAGGTACGAGGCGAGAGGAGCTTGCTGCAAAAGCCACAGGGAATGTAGGCATTCGGAATCCCATGGTGCTGAGGGGGTTAGGGTTCATGCCTTGTAGTTGTATGTTACCGTGTGGGATTGACACTGTTGTAGGGATTGTTTGGGTTCAGGGATGTTGAAGGTATGGCGAGCTTCGAAGGTTGAGGGCTTGAGGGTAGTAGGGTTTGAGGGTTTGACCTTACATAGGGCTTAGGGAATGTGATCTATGTGTGTGTATATACACACATATGTATCCAGCGAACTTCTCCAAGTAGCTAGAACCGCGCAAGGAACCCTTATTGGAAAAACCTTACAGGAACGCAAAGGGACGGCAAACAGACTACCGATGCGTTTCTTTGCCATTCTCGTCCAAAGCACTTGTGGTTTGAGGTTTGAGCTTAGGGGCTTAGTCTAAACTGGGCTTTGGAGTACCATACTTTAATACTTTTTTCTGGGACCTGCTACTTAAAGGGAACCATTATGAAATAAAAGTCTATACTTTTTTCTCCCTGGTTACTTCAAAGCCCAGTAAAGGGTTTAGTGTTAAGGGCTTGGTGGTTAGGGATTTCGGGTTTGAGAGCTTCGAGTCTTAAGAACCGGACTGCTCCCTCGCAGGTCCTTGGATATAAGCTTCGTTTGTTGCCAAGTCGTATGGGGGTTTCCGAAAATTAGGGGTACCTCATTTTGGGGTCCTTATATTAAGGATCCTACTGTTTAGGGTACTATGCTAGGGTCCCTTATTTTCGTATTGCCAGAAGGAGTTCACGCTGGCTCATGGTGATGATGCCCGACGGTGATGTTTATGTAATCCTTCTTGCGAAGTTGCTTGGACGTCCGACGCCTTAGCTCTGAAATTTACCCCTGCGTCATGCCTACCTAGACCCCCCAAAGTAGGTAAAATAATGGCCCAAAACCTATAAAAGGCCATAATTCTACATACTTTTGGGGTCCAGGTAGCTCTAAAAGAGCAGAGCTTAACTCCCGCGCCCCCTGGCAAGGCCGGCCTGAACATTCATCTTGGGCTTCTTGCTTCAGCTGCAAACCCGAACCTTGAGTCTGACCCCTACCTAGACCCCCAAAAGTAGGTAAAATAATGGCCCAAAACCTATAATACTTTTGGGGGAAATAGGGTGTAGGGTTGGGGGTTGGGCATACCTAAACCCACCAAAATAGGTAAAATAATGGCCCAAAACCTATAAAAAGCTATTATTCTACATACTTTTGGGGTCCAGGTAGCTGCCAGCCCTGAAGCTTGCACTGACGGATTTCACGCATTGGGAGGCCATGACGGAGATCCTCCACGTAGCGCCGGACTGAGCTTGCTTTTTGGGGTACCCTGGGTTCCGCGCGGCTGTCATCACAACACGAGTACCTATTGTTCGAATCATGGGTATTGTTGAATCAACTACACACTTAACCCTGGTCACTACCTATTTGCCTCGATTCGTATTTTTGCCTCAGCCCCAAAACGCGAGCTGTTGTTGCTGCAGTTTGGGTGGCATTGACAGAAAGGTTAGTCAGGTCTGCCACGTTGCTGAGCTGCTCCCTATCTCTTATACTACAGTTTAAAACCCTAGACCCGAAACTTGGAGTGGTTAATGCATTCGCAAAAAGCCACTACACTGTAAGAAAACAAAGAACTAGGAGTGGTATGGAGTTCTCTGGGAGATGCACGAGTTCAGGCCCATGCGCTGTCGCCGAATGGACACTGCCTCAGTATTGAAGCTCTCCGGTCCGGGCTTAGGGTTCGGTGGTTTAGGGGTTTGAATTTTAGATTTAGGGTTTGGGGGCATGGGGGGGGGGGGTTCAGGGTTTAGTGGGCCCCAGCTGCTTTCTGGTCATGGTCGGAACTGCGTGTTCCTTAGGAAATGTGTTTTGTGTCGGTATAGTATACACCCAAGAGCTGTTGAAAAACAAGCTGTTGTGGGTCGACAGGGCTTGCAGTCAAAAAGGCATTATAGCTGTCGCCAGTTCCAAGTTTTTTGTCTGGTTTGAGGGTTGACAAATACATAGTGACTAGGGTTTTGTATGAGCGCCTGAGGGGCTTAGCGTGTTTCACACTCTAGAGGACCCGATGATGGTCCTGCCTAGCAGTACTGTACATAGTCGTGTGATGATTTGCGTGGTTGTAAACCTGTTTTGCATCGCAACGTTCTTTCATTGGCTGAGAACACCTTGCTGGTGGGAAGGGGGAATCATCTCCCAACTTGTAGTGCTGTTTAGAAGCTCGAAACCCCGGGCCTCTAGATGGCCGGTTCCTAGACTCCAAAAGCATGTTCAAGACTAGCCGAGCCGTTTTATGTATGTTGGGTCATTGATTTACATACCTTTTGGGGGGTTAGGTAAACCCTTTCACGGTCTTTCACCACTCAAGAGAAAGAGAAAGGACACTTACATCTCAGGCGAGCGAATGAGCTTGGTGCAGGCTAGGCCTGTGATGAAATGACGGTTTCCATAGTTAGATGATACCTTGCCTATTTAGGCGTATGCCACCACCCTAGGATAGAAATCTATCTCAAGAACTCACCCCCCACCCTAGGATAAAATCTATGTCAAGATCTAAGCCCCAATACTAGGACAATCCCCCCAAAGATCCCGATCTAAGTTACTATCCTAGGAGTAATTATTATTTGAGTGCCATACACCTAAATAGGCACGGGCGGTCTTGCATGCCTTAATCCATAGCAGGCATCGTCAGATTGCTTCCTGGGCATACTATGACGATCGTTCTCTTAAGTCCACAGGCGGCCAAGTCGCTCTCCAAGCTGCCGTTGACGAAACAAATCGCTTCGACGCCGCCGTCGGTTCGCAAGAAAACACTCGGAAGCGTCAAACGTGGGAACTGTCACAAGAGGTTGAGCCCCTTGGTTTGAGGGGCGCGCCTGCCACTGCTCACCCGCTTGCGTTGCGTGACGGTTGGGATGCCATTCAAGAGAATTTGCGCCTTCTGTCCAGACTCCCGGGCGGCCTGCACATC
>BGNK01000427.1:28703-98076 GCA_003297005.1 Symbiodinium sp. clade A Y106
AGAGCGGATGGGTTACCTTTTCTGCTTCCCCATGTAAAGCTAAGCGGGCCAAACTGCAGGTTGCAGCTTGCGAACTTGGCATGGAAGTCTTGCAGAGAGCAAATGTTTTCCACCCTGTACGGGGTTCTGGAATTGATCTTGACGCCCTCCTTCGGGAGGCTTAGCCTGAGGTTTTCTCTCTTTCGCTAACCACCTACGGGTCTAGGTTGCTGGCAGACAAACGCACACAGTTGCAGGACAATGCGGCAACCAGATCGGTGCCAAGTTCTGGGAAGTCATCGCCGATGAGCATGGCATTGACCCAACAGGCTGGTCCGGTGGTTGTTGAGTCTGTTCTGGCTTCGGGGTTCTATAGTTTTGGCCTTTGGACTGCTTCGGATTGAGGATGGTGTTTGGCCTTGCAGTGTGGGTTTTGCATCCTCCAAACAGTAGACCCATAAACCCCCAAACCCCCTAAGGCCCTACACTGGCCCTACACTGCCCTACACCCCTGCATGCCCTAATGCCAGGTACCCTAAACCCTAAACCCCCAAACCCCGAAATCCTAACCCTTAAGCCTTAGACCCCAAGTCTCAAAGCCAGGTACCTATCATGGCGACTCAGATCTCCAGCTGGAAAGGACCCCCCTCCCCCCCGGAATTTTCAGCGATGGGGAGTTTAAGGTTTAAGGGGTTACACGTTTAGGGGCTTGGGGTTTGGGAGGAAAGGGCTGGGGGATTGAGGGGTTTAGGATTTAGCGGGATGGCAGCTGTTTTGCGAGCTCAGTGCTGCAAGGATTAACGTGTACTTCAATGAGGCCAGCCGCTCTTGCCGCTAACCCTCTAGGATATTGTACCCTTATCCTGACCCGCACTTCTTCCCCGCAATGCTCGAGCTTTTGCTCCAGCCGCTCTTGCTGCTAACCCTTTGCGGAGCTGGGTTGTGTGGATTTCACCCACACATATGTACTTCAATCACTCACTCGCACACGTGTACTTGATGAGGCCACCGGAGGTCGCTACGTGCCCCGTGCAGTCTTGATGGACCTTGAGCCAGGCCGACAGTTCGATTGGAAGTCCCCGGGGTTGGCAGGAGTATCCTCATCATATTTGTATAGTAAACCCCAAGACCCTCTTCTAATTTTCAGGGCCACTCTTTTAGGCCATGCAGATTCAGGAGTTAGCTCCAACCCTAAACCCTAAACTCTGAGATGCAAGCTTTAGTCAGGTCTATCGTGTTGAGCCGAGCAGCGATTAGGTCATGAGCTCCAGCGGCGGGTGTCTTTTGGTCAGTCAACTATCTAGCCACATAGTTAAGAAACATTTCCACGGATAGATGAAGATATGATACCGTATGCTTAAAGGATTCGCGGCACCATCTGTAGTAGGAGATGCGATGGCTTGTTGTGCTGCTGACAGGCACGATGGACAGCGTCCGTGCCGGACCTTTTGGCCAGTTGTTCCGTCCGGACAACTTCGTGTTCGGTCAGACCGGAGCAGGAAATAACTGGGCTAAAGCGTCTTGGCGTGATCATTCCTGGCTTCATGAGGTTCAGGGCTTAGCAACCTAGACACCCCCAACTACCCTCAATATACCCTAACTACCCACTATTAAGGACCATAAGGGCTCTGTTAAAGGGTACTTGGGTGGTTGCTGGAAAGATGTGCCTGAAAGCCCTCCATGGTTCTGCTGGGCCGAGGGACACTACACCGAAGGTGCCGAGTTGATCGACAGCGTGTTGGATGTGGTAAGGAAAGAAGCAGAAGGCTACGATCTTAGTCGTCTGCGAGTGCATGTATAGATAGATAGAAAGATAGGTAGATAATTAAATAGATCGGCATGTGTGTGTACATACATATATATATATATATGCACTTATTTGTTCATGCATGTTTTTATTTAGTTATTTCAGTTGCAAATGCGTACGTACATACATACATACATACATATGTGTATCAGCATACGCATCCACATACAGATAAGCAGCTGATGATGCCTTACAGAACCTGTCTTTGCATGGCCCAGCATTTGAAATCACAGGTGTCTTCAGAACGGGTTCGGGGTACAGGGAGGCTAGTTTATGGTTTCAGGCTCAGGGTTAGGCATGTCTAGTCTTCAAAGCCTACTACATCTTCATGACTCTGAACTTTTCCGGGCTAAGCGACACTGTCTATGCCAACCTCTTTTTGGAGCTCTAAAAGACTCTATTTTGCTTGCCAGCTTGCCGTTTCTTGAAACACGAATAGCATTACCTGCCTTGCTTAGCTCACACCCTGCAACATGTGTCGTTTAGACAGCCCTGAGCTGAGGCTGCGATTGCATGCAGGGGTTCCAGCTTTGCCACTCCCTTGGTGGAGGCGCCCAAAACATCGGGACTTGATTAAGGGGTTCAGCAATGATTATTCCTCGTGCTCGCGAACTGTTGCGGGCCAGGGAATTGAGCAAGTAGATAGCTCCGTATTCGTTTCCGCATGTCCAACTCGAAAAGGTATATAGGTATAGCCATTTACCGAAGTCTGAAGCAGAGAGCTCGAAGCCTTATACGATCTTTCGGTGATGAGAGAGACGATCCTATCGAGAGGGGTTACGAATGTTCGGTGGCGTCAGTGGTGGTGTCTATACTCCATAGTGGCCACAAGACCTTTTTCTTCTTCAGTCTCCTGACCCACCCCCCAAATCTCAAACTTGAACCTCGAGCCTTCAGCATCCATTTTGTAGCAGACGAACTGAGATGAAAGTTACACATGTCTTAAGCAAGTGTGTAGCTTTGCCTCTCTTGGTTGTGGAGCTGCGATACAGGCTCCTTCTGAGTTCGCGGGGCTTGGCGATAGCTTGCTGGACGAAAACCCAAGCCATGATCCTCTAGCAGGAACAGGTATCAAGGCGAAAGTGGACAACCACTCTGAAGTTGCTGCTGAACGTAGCCCTCCCCTCGGTAAGGCCGATCCCTCAAAGAGTTGTCTGTGAATCCTGGTGTCAGGCACTGGAGCCGGCATGGGCACCCTCTTGGTGTCCAAGGTGCGCGAGGCGAGCGGACCTTCATTACTTAGTGTGTTTAAAGTTCGGGGTCTGAACGTAAAGCCTTGTGTTTTTAGTCGTGACGATTGACAGGGGCCGATCATGTTCAAGATGTTGTTTATGTTGGTTTGGTGTCCATCTTGCATTTCTATGGCGAAGACTGGTTAAGAACGTCATGGAGGCCATGATGTTGATGATGTGTATTTGCACATACTGCCCCTCGAGAAGAACGGGGGTGAAAAGTCTTATTCGGCCTTGGAGACCTCAGCATAGGAACGGCCAAGTATGCAATTTTGTATGCAGGTGTGCTTGCGGCTTGATTTGTCACATCGGTGGCAATCTGTGGCTGCAGGTGTTGCCAATACTACGGCCGTGGTTTTGCTTACTGGGTCTCTGTCTCTGATGGATGTGCCTCGCGTACGTTTTTGAAGTTTTGCAGTCCTGGTCTTGATTCGTCTCTGCCTGGCCAGTGCTCACAGAATTTTTGTTCAGCACAGAGCCAGGAATACCCTGACCGCATCATGGAGACGTTCTCTGTGATTCCTTCACCAAAAGTTTCCGATACGGTCGTGGAGCCATACAATGCCACTTGGGCTTCATTGCAGATCTTGCCGTGTGTATATAGCTTTCTCCGGGAATTGGGCCCTTTCTTCTTGTAAAGTTGGTTCTGAGGTTCGACATGCCTACCCATATGTATGGGTCCATGAACCCAAAGATTTTATATTATATGGTATATGCTTTTGCCTCAATGGGTTCCTATATATTATATTATATTATATTATATTATATTTATATTTATATTTATATTTATATTATATTATTTATATATGTATGTAAATGTATGTACCGCAGGGTTAAAGAATGCGTCTGCACTACGCTAGATAGGTACTTGGACTCTGCATGACTTAGGTATCTCCAGACACATGCTTTTTGTGGCTAAACCCTTGACCCTCAACCTAAATCCTAAACATTGCACGGTTCCTCAGAATGTTGTTTTAGACCGTCCCAGGACGCCCAGCACCCTTTAACTTTTCACAGCCCTTCGGGTCCTTCACACGGGTTCTCAGCCTGTGTTTGAGGGCCGTCCGGGGGTCTGGGTAGGGCTTCCCAAGGCCGTTCTGAGCTTCCACCAGCTTGTGGAGAACTCCGACGAGTCCTTCCTCTTGGATAACGAGGATTGCTGGATGAAGCGTGCGTTCCAGCTAGCCTCGTTTAGGGTTTAGGTGAAGTTCTGGACGGCCAGCCCTACCCCCTCAAGCTAAAGAATAAGCCTCATGCGTGAGGACAAGCGGACCTAGAGACACACTGTGCAAAGATTGGCATTGAGTAGCATGTGCCTTTTTGCAACCACCTAAACAATGCTTGAAGCAATGAGCTCGATCCCTGCTTCCTTGTAGTCATGATAATTAGTGTTTGATTCGATGTTCGGCGACTTCCTTTTTCGAGGTCGCTGGAGGTAATTGTTCTTCTGTTCCTCCCGACCAAGTACAGGTTCGTGTTCCACCCATCTTGTCAGGCACTTTATGACATCTGCTTCCGAACTTTGAAGCTTACGACACCTACCTACGGTGACTTGAACCACTTGGTGTCTGCGGCCATGAGTGGCGTCACGTGCTGTTTGCGCTTCCCGGGGCAGCTGAACTGCGACCTGCGCAAGATCGCCGTGAACCTGGTGCCCTTCCCGCGGCTGCACTTCTTCATGACCGGCTTTGCCCCTTTGACCTCCCGGGGCTCGCAGCAGTACCGGGCTCTGACAGTTCCAGAGCTGACGCAGCTGCTGAGCTGAAGGAGAGGTCGCGAAGTTTCAGACTTCTCCTCAGTGTCCCAGAACACAACCTGATCTTCGTGAAGCTCTTAGCACAATCCGAGACATAAACACGTGCTCGACGATGGCCCCCTTGTGCTATCTTCTAACCCAAGATGTTTTGTGCTGCCTAGGGCGCAGACGCGATTTCTTGCCTTTGATTGGGTTCCTATTTTCGCGTGCGGCTGAGGCAGATGTTTGATGCGAAGAACATGATGTGTGCGGCCGATCCGCGTCATGGTCGCTACTTGACGGCGGCAGCACTTTTCCGTGGCCGAATGTCCACGAAAGAGGTGGATGAGCAAATGCTCAATGTCCAGCGCCGTGGCAGTTGAGCTTATAGACGTCAGATTTCTGGGTGAAACGGTAAACCCAAGATCTTTGGCAGCTCGGATGTTGTTTTTCGAGAAGAAGAGCTCGCACAATAGTCAAACCTTGGATAGTATATATTAAATATAGATATAAACATAAATATATATATATATATATGCATGTCTATATATATATATATATTTACTTATTTATGTATGCACTGATTTGTTCATGGCCCATGAAGTCGGGTACCAACCCAGGAACAAGAACTCATCGTACTTCGTCGAGTGGATCCCGAATAACATCAAGGCATCCGTCTGTGACGCTTGGAAGCGAGACCAGGGCTCCACTCCAGAATTTACCATTATGGTTTATTAGGGTTTAGGGTTAGGGTTTTCACAGCCAGAAGCGCTGGCGTTTGAAGCCCGGCTGAAGGGATTCAGGGCTTGGTGCATTGCTTGAAATCAGGGATCCTTCATCCAACCTACCTTCATCCTACCTTTTGAGGCCTCCAAGATATTTCCGTTCCGAGAGACCAGAGATGTTTCTTTTGTACACTGTACCCTTACATACTACGTAGTAGCCAGACAGGAATTAATTAATGTGTTTTATTTCACGCATACAAAGTGGGCACTCTGGCTCATATAGTTTATGTTATATATCAAGTACCCTAAGCCCTAAGCCGTTTATATTGTCAAGTATGCCTTGCTTTGCCAAGGACATCCCGCCGAAAGGGCTAAAGATGGCCGTGGCCTTTGCAGGCAACTCCACGGCCATCCAGGAGACTTAGTTCTTCAATGCTCACGGTTTAGGGGTTCAGGGTTTAGGGGTTTCGGGGTCTAGGGTTTAGGGTTTGAGCATTTTGTGCTCCTATAGTTTAGTAGTGCTCTGAAACTTTAACCTTCTAGTACCGCGGCTTCTTCGGGAAGTAAGGAGATGTTCAAGAGGGTTGCAGAGTACTTCACCGCGATGTTCCGGCGCAAGGCCTTCCTGCATTGGTACACAGGTGAGGGCATGGATGAGATGGAGTTCACGGAGGCCGAGTCTAACATGAATGACCTCGTCTCTGAATATCAGCAGTACCAGGATGCGACTGCGGAGGAAGAAGGGGAGTTCGACGAGGAGGAGGGAGAGTATGACGGATGAGCTCCAGGCTCCGCACAGTAGTCGCTCGAGAAGTTGGAACACACCCTTCCAATCCCGATGATCCGATTCTCTGGCTTCTACTCTAATTCAGCCTGGCCGGACGTCTCAGCTTTTGCAGGCACCGCAGGCAGGAGGCTTGTGGAAGCAGCACCTGGAGCGATGGGGCCGAGGCGACTTTTAACCTTTGCCTGGAAGCCCAATTACCTGTCCGATGAGTTTCTGACTACGGTTGCTTAGGGACGGATGCCCACATTGGTAACGGGGCTTCTAGGGCGCTTGATGTTTCAAGAACATCTTGAAAGTGGACTGGTGCAGCACGATGCCAAGGGACGGAGGCAAAAGTGATGGACTGGGGCTTCCTGCTTCGGCCAGTACCACGGCTAAGCAACGCCAAATCGCCTAGTCCAAGAACCTTGCGCTTCAGAGCTCATGTATGGGTGGGGAATACAGACTCTTCAGGAATGCCAACTCAGAGATGCTTCAAACTACATTATCTATCGATCTGTCCATGGTTTCAGCTATACTTGGCTTATTTGAGTCGTACGGGGCTCCCTGGGAATCCGACAACTGCAAACCGAAGAACTGGCATGCGGCGGCTGCCGGGCCATGGGTCAGAGTCAATCGTAGCTCAGCAAGAACGCAGCCACACTGCATTGCAGCCTCCTTGCATTCCAAGATGAAAGACAAAGAGTGACACAGAGAGGAGAGAGAGAGAGAGAGGGAGCGACAGCATTAGTAGATTGCTTGCTATTGCTTTTGAATTCGTATTTGTCTTCCATGTTGTCATACCGTCCTTTGTGTCCTCTGTTTGCGCCCACCCCTCCAAAGGTTGCAGCTAGCGTCCACGGATCGGAGCCGCTTCCCGAAGCACATGATGCACCTACTGGTGCTCCATCCCAGAGTTGGGGTTCAAGGGTTCCGGGACCCTAAAGGTCCATGTACCCGTCTTGTATACACTCAGGCCTTAAAGTAGTCCCTTAAAAGGTACTTTGGGGTCAAGGTATCTACTACATGGGTACATGGACCCTCAGGGTAAGGGCTACTATATAAGTTTGGGCTTCATGATTGTAGGATGCAGGGGGTTAGGGTGTCGGTTAGTGAAGGGACCTGCTTTAGAATCCCCTGGCTCATAGTTAGTAGGGCTTTTGATCAGCTACCGGCTAATCGTGGATTTGATTTGGTGATGTTTGGCGGTTTGAAGTTCTTGGTTGTTTCGGCAAGGTTAACCAAGGAAACACATGTGTAGAACATGATTTGCCGGTGGCGAACATGATCCCAAACATAATCAGAACAAGATTCCAAGTTGGCAGAAGCAGCACTATCCCATGACAAAACGCAAAAGCACAAATGCTACTACTGCTACTACTACTGCTACTACTACTACTACGACGACTACTACTACTACTACCATCACTACCCCACTGCCACTGCCATTGCTACTGCCTGCTACCAACTGCTGCTGGTACTGGAGCTGCACTGCTTCAGGCTGCTACTTGTATTAGTATTATCACATGGCTTTGTCAATGCAAGGCCTGTTCTGTTAGCCTTGTCGGGCACTCACATCAGTCGTTCTACTCGTTGAGGATTAAACAGCCAAGACTTTGCGTAAAAGCCTTTTGCTTGGTACCTAGCGTGCCCACATATTTCGACTTCGCAGGACAGCACGGCACAGCTCGGGCAGGTAGCTAAACCGCAAAATAACCTTGAGCTTACATGCAGCGTGAAAAGGGCATTCGGACAGAAGCCCTCAAGCCCACACCGAAGCCAAACGGCTTTGGTGTTAAGAGGTCTTGCTTTCAGGATATGGGATTTAGTTCTGAAGCTTTTCTTGCGAATGCTTGGCCTGGCAAGAGCAGCAAGAATGTGACCGAACATGGAATAAAATACACATAAACCAACAGCTGCAAAGCGTCCCTCAAGCCGAAGCCTCCAAGCAGAAAAGCCCAATGCGGCACGGCGCCAGGCACCCTGCCTGAACAAACAGAACCAACCCGGCTTTTTCTCTGACGTCAGCCGGGGCCTGCAGACACCGGCTAACGCTGTAGATTTCAGAGTTGTCAGCAAGGTTAAGGTAGCTAGGAGTTTCAGTATTATAATTATCATGAGATAGCTATTGTACTATTGCTGTTATCATGAATAGTACTATTATCACGCACTTCGGACATTTTGCCTGTGTTTCATTATGCCCGCTACTATAGTTTACCGGCCAGAATGGTAGGGTCAACTCTGTGCATGTTAATCAGGTTGACGGCGAAGGCTTGTTGCACAGGTCCCAGTTCAAGCGGAGTCAGGCAGCCACTGAATAGCTGAGTAGGTAATCTTTAACCTTTTGGGGTTTATATAAGGGGTTCCTTTAAGGTATCTATAAGGGTACTACAAGGATTTAGGGGTAACCTTTAACCTTTTGGGGTTGATATAATCCTACCATAATTGAAAAGTTTAACCTTTTTTGGGCTAGGGTACTCAGCCCCTAAGGGCATGCTTTCGGCTTGTTCGAAGCCTACGGGCGCCTGGACCATAGGTCAAAGCTGACACAATCCTTGGAGGATGATGGGACTTGGTAAGTCGGGGTTTAAGTTTTGACGTACCTTACTAAGTCCCCTGATCCTGTAAGTAGAGGCATCATCGCCGGATGTTCGGCTGCAGGGTGTCAGATCTGTCAATACAGGCCCACTTATTGCTCACGTTTGTAGTCAGACAGAACTCGTCTTCCTAGTCTACTTTCATTTAGGCCCTACCTACTATCAGTGCCATTAGGTCCTCAGCTCAGAGCTCTCAGTACTTGCAAGGAGTTATGACATCGACCCTTGCACAGGAAAGGGATTTCGGGTTTGGGGCAGCGGCCTCGTTTTTGTGAAGTCCTGACCTGTCATTGCTGCAGCCTAAACCCTAAACTCCCTAAACCCTAAACCTTAAACCTTGTTTGGAACCTCGCCCGGTGAATTTGACTGTAAGAGCTGCTTGCTTTAGGGGCCTAAATAATTACCTATACCATTTTGGGGGTTCCTTATTATAACTATAGTATACTTTTACCCACAACCCTATTCTAATCATTAAGGCCCCTATATAAGGGTGTTCGGTTTATGGTTTACGGGCTCCAAGGCCTAAGACTAGACCTTACCCTCAGAGCATGGTCACTTGTCGCACATGAAAGGCCAAGACATGAACAAGCGATTCTCGTTAGAGGCCCTTGACTCATTCCAAGGCTGTTTCAGTTCTCTGATAGCACAAGGAAGCGACAGAAGACAGCCCCATGTTTGCGGTCAACCCTGCAATCCCTGCAGAACCACTACAGCTCTCTGATAGGCCCCCCATATCAGCTGAAGCCTCTAGAACCCCAAAATAAGCCCCTCACAAGATAGCTCCGCGCCGAGCGCCGAGGTTTCGTGGCAAGCCTCAATACAGAGGCAGCCGAAGAGGTTCGCGCATTACCCTAAACCCTCAGGGCTCTCTGGGGGGTTTATAGGGTTGAGGTCGGTGTTTTTTGGGCTTGTTAGGCATTCTATCAGGGTTCTCAGTAGAGCTCCTCAGGGGCTGTATAAGGTTTTCTGTAACAGGGGTTCTAGAAGGGTTCTGTAAGGGTCCTGTGGGATTCAGTTGTTTCGAGTTTTAGGCTTGTTGGGTCATAGGGTTTTTATGATCGGGGTTAGGCTCTAGGTTTGGGGCAGTAGGGCTTAGGCTTTCAGGATTTGTCGGGTTTTGCACTTGTACAGCTTAACAACTAGCGACTTTCAAATCATACTATAGAGGCCTTAATAATTAGAAATAGGGTTTGGGGGTATACTATACTATAATCACAGTAAGGGACCCCCAAAAACCTTGTTCTAATTATTAAGGCCCCTACATCGTAGTACCCTTATAGATCCCTCATTTTTAGTAGCCCTTATAGGCCCCTTTAAAGGAACCCTATTCTAATTCTTAAGACCCCTTCCTATATTACGTAATCTTTAAAACAGAAACAACGTCTCAGGTGGTCCACGAGCTGGTACGCCGGGCGCTGAAGCAACCGGCCTCCTGGCTCAGAAAACGCCTGGTTTTGTATAAGGGCCAAGATATAGGGCTTAGGACTTAGAGTTTGGGGTTTCGGGTTTAGAGGTTTAGGGTTTAGAAGCTTAGCCCTTGAATTAAAAGTGGTTTGGCGGTTAAGGTAGGGATTAGGGCTTAGGGTATGAGCCTACAGGTAGTGTTTAGGGTTAGTCTGAAGCGCTCTGTACGCGTTGACTGTGTTACATGGGTTCTATGGGGGGGTTCGGGGTTTAGGGTTTTGCTGTTATGTTTTTGAGGGTTTCAAGTTTTGGGGGTGCAAGTCTTAACGTTTCACTTAGGTTGTTTTTGAGGGATTTGATTTAGGTGTTCGTGTNGGGGGGGTTCGGGGTTTAGGGTTTTGCTGTTATGTTTTTGAGGGTTTCAAGTTTTGGGGGTGCAAGTCTTAACGTTTCACTTAGGTTGTTTTTGAGGGATTTGATTTAGGTGTTCGTGTTTAGTGGGGGTTCAGGGGGTGTAGGACTCAGGCACGCAAGGTTTTTAGGTCAAGTGTTCAGCATTGTGGCATTTCTGCATACAGCCCTGCGAAGTCTGCAAAACGAGTACTGAGTAGTACAGCCTGGGATTTGCAGGGGCGCCGGAAGCCTTTCCCGGCGGCGACATGGCAGTTTGCAAAACTTTTGAAATCATTAACCAGCGAGGTCTTCAGCTTGCCATACTGCATTTTCGTCGCGTCTTGAACGAGAAACAGACCCGATCTAAACACCGAAAATTCCAGCCTCTGGCTGTTTGCTTCCCTTACGTGTGGTGTGAACCTCACACAGACAGTTCCGCAAGAAAGGCCGAAACCGCATCTTCCTTCACTTCGGTTGTTGTAAGCTCGCTACTTGCAGTCGCACAGTATTCATAGGCATAAGCTCTGGTCCGCTGCTTGTGGCGAACCATTACCCTTCCACACCTGGCATTTACTCCGGCCTTTACCTCTTCGAGCTGCGTGTCACCGACGTTCGAGCCTCACGTAATATTTGCGTAACAAACCTGTTGCAAGATTTGTTGCTATGCTCCACCGTGGCGTTGCCGCCACACACCATCATTACATCATCGTGATGGCCTTGGCCATCTTCTTGTTCTTGCCATGTTCATTGTCATACTTGCGAAGCTACACTTGCGAACCTGCATCCGGACACAGTTTGCCTGTTCGGGGATTCGTCAAGCCCCGTGCTCAAGCAACCCCTCGCAATCGTATTCTCGAATGCACAACGCGATAGACCCGAAAACCCGAAACCCTCACCACATACCCTTCAAGAAAAGGCTCGGGTTGAAATGTTGCACATTCTCGGGCCAAGCGGGAGTCGATGCGAAATCTTGGAACAACTTTCAGATTGCACGGTCTACTGAGCCAGGGTTTGCATTAGACTAGACTTAGGGCGGGTTTGAGGGTGTCGGGCTAAGGGAGGGATGGTTAGGGCGGTTAGGGTTTATCGTTATGCCTCTGAATTTCTGGTTTTGTGCTTGCTGGACGCTGTCGCCCGGGTCCGATATGCGTGCGAGACGGCCCCCCCCCCCCCGCCGTTAACCTTTGCTTAAGCTTTCCCCCCCCCCCCCAACAACAAAATCACACACCGCACCCCTACTATACAGTTCGCACACCTCGCCGGGAGCATCTANGGGTGTGGGTGGGGGTTGTGAGGTAGGGGGGGGGGAGTGGGAGGGTGTGGGTGTTGTTGTTGGCCTGTGAGATTGTGGGTTGTGGTTGGTGTGGCGGGGCCCGCCGGGGCCGATTAGCCGGGAGAAGCGCCCCCCCCCCCCCGAATTTAACGGTAACCTAAGCTTTCCCGCCCCGCTCAAAAACAAATTCTCATGACGCCATACTGTACATATGATTGTGAGTCTCGGAGTATAAAATCTCCAAAATCTCAGCTTATCCTGAAGCCAACAGAAGTCGCGAAGGCCACGTGGCTAAATAGATCGATGGCGGAAGCACCGTTCATCCCCAAGCATCGAACATGACCGATGCCTTCGTCACCATAGCTCAGGGTTCCGGGTGGATGATTCGGGGTGCTCAGTTTAGGTTTCAGGCTTCTTGGTTTAAGCCTAAAGTCCATACCAAAATTTCATACAGTTAAAATAAAAGACTGAAACTTTTCAAAGCCACAACCCAGGAGCAGGACTGCACGAAATAGGACCCGCACGAAACTCCCCCATTCTACTTTTGAAGATTATGCGAGGACTTCCGGTTTATGTCGGGCTGCGAGTTTCGGGTTTTAGAGTTGACAATCAAGGTTTAGCCGTTGAGCTGTTTTTCGGAATGCCGGAGCCATGTTTTTCCGATAGGGTTGTGTAGTTCTTGTATAGTATTCCCCCCCCCAACGGTATTCCAATGATCAAAGAACCTACATGGAGCCAACTCTCCAAGTCGCATGGTATGGGTCTTGAGCCCTCTCAACTAGGCCCTACATCCGCCAAGGCCCTGTACCCAATCACTACAGTGATACCAAGCTCGTCACACGCACGCACACTGACAGAGCCACAGCCTACTCTACTAAAATTCGAGGGATCAGGGTTTAATGGACTCCAGCCCCACCCCAAAGCTTGAGAAGTAGGCCCTAAACCCTGGATGGAGAATAGAAAGCCATCCTCGCCTGACACCAGAGTTGCCGGCGGCAAGCAACTACCTAGGTTTTTGTGAGCGTATGTAAGGAAACCCGAATCAAGAGCCCCGCAAACTGTAGGTTTTTTGTTACAGGGTTCAGGTAATACCCTCAAATCCTAAGCCCTTAAACTCCCAACTAATTGTGGTCGACCCCAAACCCTAACCCCCCAAACTCCCTAGCATTAACTTCAGGAGATGATGCACTCATTCCGCTTAGACGCCCAACTCCCGGGTCGGACCGTGTGGGCCCGAGATTCTTAAGATTTAGGGTTTAGGGTTTTGGGGTTTGGGGCTTAGGGTTTATAAAGGGGTTAATGGTTTAAGGGTTAAGGGGTTAGGGTTTAGGGTTTCGGTTCTTGCAGGTCGTAGACTGGCTAGACTTGAGTCCAGTAGCAAAAGGGTGTCGGTTCCTCGGGGAGTTTTGGGGTTCGGGTCTAGGGCTCCGGGTTGAGGCTTTAGGGCTTGACGAGGGTTCGAGTTTCATTAGCGGTGCAAGGCCGAGGGCTTAGCGCTAGAGGGTTTAGGTTTTGGGTGGGTTTAGGCATGGGATCAGGGTTATGGTTTTGGGTGGGTTTAGGCATGGGATCAGGGTTATAGGGGCTTATGGGGAAAGCCCACTCAGGCCTCATAAGCTTCACAAGCCTGCAGCTGTTTTTGTCTAGGAGCCTTCGCCTGCGCGTTTGTTCTGCTTTCGTGTAAGTCACTATTACCCTAACTCTACCCTATAGTGAGCCCCATAAAGTTGGAAACCGGATTCAGGCCAAATAGTGCTGAGATCCCCTATACATTACTCTTAAGGATTGAGGCTATGGGGTTTCCAACTTTTGGGCTTTTACTGTAAACTAAAAACCCTGTAAGCTTTAAACCCTGGAGGCCCTAACCCTAAAAGCCTTAAACCCTCAACTCCATTGTTATGGTTCGGCCTCGGTTCCCGCACGACTCCAGGGAGCAGGGTCGACTCCGAAGGTTCTTCGGCTTTACAGCCTTTTATTGGAGCGATTCTCGAAGGACTCATTAGCGACGACGTCGTTACTTCAGCACTTTGCGACAATGCGGCGACTGCGAGGGCATGTGCCAACGGCAGCTTGGGATGGAGGAACCGGCACTTGAGAATGCGGGCTGCGTCAGGCCGAGAGCGGATACAGGCTACAGGCCGAGGCATCCAGTGACAATGCGAGGGTATTGAGCAGACTTGTGCTTGAGGGTTCTTTTAGGGCTTGGGGTTTTAAGGCTAGGGTTTAGGGCTCCACGCCCTATGCCTTCTCGCAACTGTCACTCCCCAAATCCCCAACCCCCAGCCCAATTTGCACCATTCTCGAGTTCGGACGAGTTCCATGCGGCACGACTTTGTCAGCTGGGTGGGTGAGAAAAGCTAATGCTGGGATTCTCAAGTGGGGCCCTTTGGGGGGTCCTTATCATAAATGTGCCGACAATTTCAGTGAATCCATCTACTAAAGACTTCTAACCGGATTGCTTCAATATTGCCCAAAACTCCTTTCTATACTGTAAGAACATGTAAATTAAAAACTTGTCAAGTCCCGTATTACATCTATGACAGCCCATTCTATTAGTTCTGAATGTCCTGCAATAGCCTCTTTCGCCCTGGGCCCTGAGACTTCGAACTCGAAACTCGACGGCCTCGATTGTGAGAACTCCGAAGCGCCAACGTGTGCTTTCTCAGGTGAGGGGGCTTTACCATAGCTTGACTTTTGGGCTTGAGGCCTACAAATTTTATAGTGGGGTTTATCTTTGAACATCAAAATGAATACTGCAGGTTGTGGTAGCATATGGCAGCATAAAGTAGAAGAGCTTCAGGTACTAGACGTTCGATTTAACGGTCTTCGGTCGAATAAACTAGGTCTGGTAACATCAGAAGATGCAATTCTGGGTTCCCTAGGGATCCAGCTGCCGAAACAGTAGGTTACCAGGCTACATAAGTATCCTACTATTTGGGTAACTGGAGCCTCCTGGTTTATCAGACACGAACCGCCTCAGCACTTGGACTCGGGGTTTTAGGGGCTGCAGTCTCCCCTCGGACCCCAAAAAACCCCCAAACCCGAACCCCTCTAAAGCCGAAGCTCCAAACCGAGGACATCATGGCTGGAATTCTGTACATAGCACCGGCCGCCGCTGCAGACATGCTCGACATGCTCATCGTCGAGCCTGAGGCTGTCAACAGACTTCTCTGAGTTTTAACTCTATTCCGTGTAGGGTGTCTATACGGCTCTTAGGGTCTAGCGGGTTTTTTTGTGTCAATACAATGTACCTTAAAACAGTCTTAAAACGCTCTTCTATTTGTTAAAGCCCTTATCTATTGCACAATGCTCGTTCTTTCTGATCGACGTGGGATTCCGCACATCCCCAGATTGAGGTTCCTGCAGCGTTATTGCCGAGGTACGAGTTTGAGAGTTTCCAACATGGTCCATATATACTACTATTATGGAATTAGGTCGCCAAAACTAGAGTAGGATGGCCTTTTGAAGCCTAATTCCATAATGGTAGTGTACATTGAGCCTCTGGGTTTATGTTTCTGACAGTTTGAGGCGGAATTTAGGCACATGCAGCCTTGACAGGTCCCCTACAGCGGGCACTACTCTCCAAAACCCTTCTCGAATCAAGCCTAATCCCGAAACGAAATATCATCTGTTGCGCCGTCAGCCATATCAGTGACTCTAAACCCGTAACGTCAGGCATGCAGTAGCCCGGAACTTCGGGGCTCAGAAACCTTTCTACAAATAAGAGTTACAATACGATCTAGGCACATAGGAGATTGTAATATGATATCATACATAGGAGATTATAATATGATATTATACTGAGGAGATTATAATATGAGATTATACAGCATATCATAGTACAGCATGAAACCAAGCTTCCAGCTTCCAGCCTTGGACCTGCAGGTTTCGGGTTTAGGGCACCGGGATTTAAAGTTTAGGGTTCAGGGTTTAGGGTTCAGGGTTTAGGGTTTAGAGAGAGTTAGAGAGAGAGAGAGAGAGGTAGGTTGCACTTCCTCTCATCGCGGCGGCTGAAGGTAATTTGCAGCTTCGCAGCAACTTTTTAAACGAAGGTACCAGAGTTGTGAGTTTTGAAGTGCCTCTAAGCACAGCCCAGTAAATCCCAAAGCGATTCTCTTCTGGCAGCTAATTACGAGGCTAGAGGCCGCACGAAAATTCTCCGCCCTAAACCGGCAAACTTTGAACCATCTTTAACCCAAGCCGAAACCCTTCAATCCCGGTCGCGAAATCCCAAAAGCCGTTCAGAGAAGGCTTTCTGCTCTTATGGCAGGTCCAAGATGTCGCAAAACACAACATCCCCACCAGGAGCGGTTCGGAGTTGAGGGTATAAGGAAATGGTATCTAATTTTCTGTGACCTTGTACTATATTACAGCGCTTGTTCGTTTTGTCTTTTTCACCAGGGCTGTATACAGCCCATTCGACAGGGTCGTTGGATCTGAAAGAATCGAGCTTCAGGAGTTTATCGGGTTTAGCCCTCCTGCTCCGATCTTGGAGTTTGGACCGGTGCCTTCGAAGGTACCTAAGCATTTGCTGACTAGCCATGTGATGTGTATCCTAGTAACCATCAGTAACCGATTAGTTAGGTAACTGGAGGCATGGAGTTTTTGGTACTGCTTTTTGTGAACTGTGTGAGGGGCAGACGACATGAGATGACCGAATCTGTTCGCATCTTGCGGTAACTATGTTCAGTCGAGCAACAGCTTCATCTAACTGGCATACCGCCCTTGTCGCCTGAAGGGTAAGAGCTTGTCTCAGGTGCTTGTGCTGCTTCGTTCCTGAGGCTCACAAAAGCCAAATTGCTATGACATGGGCCCGGGGCTGCTTTGTTTGACTTCGCGTACTGGCATGGGGCTCAGGGTGTTGGGTTTGAGGTTTCGGTCTCAACGGGGCCACCAAGGCCACCAACCCCTCGCCCACCCAGCTCGATCTGCAGCAGGACTGGCTTGTCTGGCTACTTTAGCAATCCTACCATGTGCCTGGGACGGAATGTGCTACCTAAACCCTAAACCCTTTGAGCCATCGCCTGACAGAGCTGGCAGGATCCTTATCTACGGCCCATCCTTAGAAACCCAAGCCCCAAGTCTATGCAATCTGGCCGGAAGCTCAGAACCCCATTCTACAATCTCTTGATCCTCTAAAGTCTGGAAATCCGCCAGACATGGCAAAAGTAGGCTGCTCTCACCCATGTTGCCAAGCTAGGTTGTTCCATTTGATGATGGGCTCTTGTGGGAGGAGCAATGCTTGAAATTCAATCTGGAGCAATAGTTAGCAGGTTGCCGGGAGGCATTGCTGTGTGTGAAAAGTTAGCAGCCAGACTGACTATTAGTATCCCACCAGTCTCAGCACTCATGCTCACGTTTTGAGCTAGGGGATATTTCGCAGAGGCGATGGTTTCTCCAGGAGCTGGAGCAATTCACGGTTTCTGTAATTTTGTGAGGGAACTAGCCACGTGCTTAGACTTCCCTCTGGCTTCCTTCAGAGATCCGCGACCTGGTGACCATACTTTGGGTTCGGAGGTGTTCCTGTCAGACGTGCTCTGCACAAGATAGGTTGCGAAGCCCGGAGCAATGAGCATCCCAGGCGGTGTATCTACCGCCCTGACGTGATCACCCGCGACAGCGTATCTCGAGCGGCAAGATCAGACCAAGACCAAGTAGCCAAGAGTTTGTTGGGGGCTGGCCAAACCCGGGACTCGGGACCCCCACCCGTAGACCTTCCTTCTTCTGCACAATCTGACAACTTGCGTGGATCTCCACACCCCAACGTACTTGAACATCTATGCCGCAATGTCCAGGGGACGGTTAAGGAAGGAGAAGGAGAGAGAAGGACAGGATAGAGTGAGCTCTGCCTTAGATCTCGAGCAAGCAAGCAAGCAAGGATAGAGTGAGCTGTCCGGGTGCTTTGCGATCTATTGTATGAGTTCGACGACGGCACTCATGACTCGTCACGTAGTGCTGCATTGCCGCGACCCTATGCAGCACAACCTGCGTGTATTGTGTGCAATTAATGGAGGTTTTGCTGCCTTGCTGGCGCTTCGACAGCCAGAAAGACTACAGCCACCTGGTGAGAAAACTCCAAGCGCACCTGCTTACGGGCGTCAGGGTTTACATTCGTGACAGTCGGAATGGTGGAACAAACTGGAGCAGATTCTCGCAAAGGGAAGCCCCAATCGCCTAAAAGCAAGACGCCCAAGTTTCAGCGGTTGTCAAGAACTGTTGGCTTGTTCTCTTCCAGGCTCTCAGGTCTTGGGCTTTCGGAGAAATCTGGAAATTTGGAAATGGGTGAAGAGGCAGGTTTGGAGTGCAGAATTTTCAGGTTCACGTTTTAGAGTTTATAGGTTTGAAATTGTTGGGCGGATGCTACGGCCCATTTTGGCAAACTTGTTTCTGAATAATTGGACTAGGCTCTTGGGACCCGGTACAGTATTGGTAAGGTCCATGTTCAGGTACGCGCGCAAGCCATCCCCAAGCCGTCATAGGCCGCAGGCCTAACCCGCCGATGCCCTTTAATAAAGCAGTAGGGGTTTAGGGGTTATTGGGCTGTCAGCATGCTCAGTCAGAATGCCTCAGGAGGGGCCAGGTCAATCGTCGATCAGCCGTGCATGTTTGAGTCTAGAGTCTCAGAATATCAGGTATATTCGGGACACTATACAGACTTAAACAAAAACCCGCGCAACCTGAGCTCAAAACCAGAGGCGTCTACCCTAGATGCTTAGAGCATTAACCTCTAAACGTCTTATAGATCCCTTCTAAAACCTCTTGAAGGGAAGCCCCCTTGAAGGGAACCGGTAGGATCCACTCTAGAGATCCCCTATAGATCCCTTTTTGACCCCCTGAAGGGAAGCCTTCGTAGGAACCTTTAAGCGATGGCCTTAAGCCCAAATAGTTCGAGTACCGGCCCAGGCCAGCAGCCAAACATCCGATGGCACAGTCAGTTTATGCCAGAGGCTCCCAAAACTGGGTACTTGGATCATAGGGAACCTGAGGAGGGGGGAGGGGGGTAGGGAACTATACTTCTGTAAATTAGACCTTATTACGTCCTTTCTGTAGGTATTAAGGTCCCCTACCCCCCTCCCCCCCTACCCCCCTAAGGGTCCTTACGATAAAGGATCATGCGATTTAGTAAGTAGGGTTATAAGACCTTAGTTAGGGTTATAAGTAGACATGACAGTTACCTTATACTTACCAAGTCCCCGGATCCTTTACGTAGGCTTAGAGGGATTACGGGGTCCTAGAAGGGTTCTATGATATAGGGGTTTGAATGGTTAGAACAGGGTGTTGGGGTATATTATCGTGTAAGTAAAAGGGCCTACATGCAATATTACATGGGAGTTTCCGAGAATTAGGGGTACCTTATTGTGGGGTCCTTATAAGGATCCTACTATCTAGGTACTATACTAGGGTCCCCTATTTTCGGAAACTCCCACATTGTCCTGGCAAAGTCGGTTCGCTAACTGCGCATCAGCCAATCAGCCGAGCTGCCAGGCGGCAAAGGGAGGAGGGACAGGGGGCCCAGAGAGCCCAATACCCCTTAAATTAAGGAATATAGCTTAAATCATAATCTGAAGCCCTATATAATTTAAGCCATATTCCTTAATTAAGAGGTGTGGTGTTGGGCTTTCTGAAAAAAGGGGATGGGGAGGGAAAGAGGAAGCCAGTGGAGGGGAGGGACGGGGTGGCTCATCGGCTGATCGGCGTAGCATGGTTTGAGGCCCAGAAGCTACGCACCCTGGAACATTATGACTAGCCAACCCGCCCCTTATAGTTATAATGGATTCCACCATTGACCAGTTGATATTTTCTCTGTAGATAGATGAAGAACCTCGCGGAAAAGCTCATAGAGCCAGTAACTACCAAAATACCTAAATACTTCGTGTCGCGTTGGGGTTTTTGATCTGTGGCTTCTTCGCTTGGGGTTTCGGGCGTGTCTTCGGTCGGTTTTGGCCTTGAGAGTCGTTCCGGGCGCGGGGTTGACCTGTAGAGTTGAGGGGCTCGTGGTTTGCAGGGTTCTACACTGTAATATAGGGGCCTAAATAATTACCAATACTATTATTTTTTTGGGGGGGGTCTTTATTATGATTATAGTATAGTACAATGGGACCCAGAAACATATTCTAATTCTTAAAGCCCCTACATTACACTGTATAGACCCGGGAAGCTGAAAAGCACCAAACAAACAGAAGCCTTGCAAACTGAACACCCTAACCTCAAAGCTTTGAGCCATCGAAAAGCCGCAGCCTAACCTTAAGAAGCCTTGAAAGCTAAGCCCCGCATAACACTTCATTCTTAACTGCGAGGCAGCATGAACCGTATGGAACCGGAAGTCTGTAATCTAATATAGAAGCCTGGATAATGAGGAATCCTGCCTCCTATGGGTTTGTATAGTGAACCCCAAAATTCTCCAAATCCGTAGTCTAATAACCGTAGTCTAATTTGTAAGGCCAATATGGGAGTTTCCGAAAATAGGGGACCCTAATCAATATAGTACCCTAAATAGTAGGATCCTTATTATAAGGATCCCAAAATAAGGGACCCCTAATTTTCGGAAACTCCCATATATTAGAACCTTAGCCTTGCAGGTCTCCAAGTCACGCAGCAGCCGTGATGTGCACAATGTGTCTGTCAAGGCTTCACCGAGAAAGGAAGAAGGATTGTTGGAGTCAGGGTTTGGGGTTTGAGGGATCTGGATTTTATGCCAAATTTATGCGATTGTTACAGTGCTGTTTGTTGTCAGGTTTGGTATGGTGTTTTGGGGATGCACATGATATTGTTGGAGTTGAGGAGGATAAGGGGTAGCTTATATGGGTCTGCTCAGATGTTCCTTTGTTTCGGGTTTGCTACCGGTTACCTTGTCGAGGGGACATTCTGCCAGAAGGGACCCACAGGTAGAACATGCAGGTTCGGTGTGGAAAAGAGCCTTTAAACGGGGCTCAACTCATCGTGGAGTTTAGGGTTTAGGCTTGATTCTTGTGTTTAGGGCTTGTAGCTTGGACAAATAACATGGCCAAATTTGATTTTTATATCTAGGCTATGCAAGCCCACACCACCTCAACACGACATGCCATGTCTCCTCATCTGGGACCTTGGTGGACGTTTACATGCTTCGGTCCCTCTGAAGATTGTCTTGTTCCGAAAAGGCCGCGTCCACTGCTTCAGGCCACAATGTTGCCCAACATGCTGGACATGGATATCATTATGGCCCTCGCGCAGATTGCCGTGGAGGACACCCGGACTGTAGCATGCCTATGAACAGAACGGTTGACTTTGATTTGTCAGACATCGACATGTGTGGCCGTGTGCCCTTCCGAGATTCGTGAACCAAAGCAGGCTCCCTGACAAACCGCCTTTGTTTCTTTAGGAAACAATTTCAGGGCCCAGGATGGCAGGTTCAGAGCAGGGATGCATGCAGACTGAAGCTTCCGACTTTGGCAGGACATGTCCGTGTTCTTGAAACTGTCGGTCCGCGGCATCCTTTACTGCCTGTGGGACAACCTGCTCGAGTGTCCTGGTCCTGAAGCACACAGCTTTTTCAAACCTCGGTCAGTTCGTTCGCCCGATCTCAGCCATGGAGACCTCACCGGCAACCACCGTTTAGGGTGAAGTGCTTTTAGGGCCGACTCCCCAAGCCTGATGCAAAAAGGGTCCCGAAGTCAGCTAGTCTTCGAAGCAAAAAGTCAGATAGGGTTTAAGGTTGACTATGTCGTAGAGTTCTGCGCTACCACCCCGAGTCCATAGCTTCAAAATGCGTTCCATCAACTTTTCACAGCCCCTCAACTTTGTCGCTCCTGCCTAGACACAAGGCACTTGACACACCGAAACATGATGGCCAGGCAAGTGTGGATTTTCATGACCTTCTTGCACATGCTGGAACTGGCTGCCTACATTTGGTGGGGCCACTCTACAGATTTCGGGTTGGGGTACTTAGAGGATCAGGGGACTTAGTAAGTAGGGTTATAAGTGAGGTAACTACAGTTATATCTACTTATAACCATAATTGAGGTACATGAACAATCCCGTGTTTCAACGGCACGAGTCCTCACAAGTCCCTGCGAAAAAAATCGCTCACGCTAACAATTTTCTGTTTTACGGGCACGAGTCCCTACAGGTCCCTTCGGAAATAATTCGCTCACATGAACAATCCCGTGTTTTAAGGTCACGACTCCCTAGGTTCCTGCGAAAAAAAGTTCGCTCACATGCACAACCCTGTGTTTTAAGGGCAGAAGTCCCTGCAGGTCCCTGCGAAAGAAAATTCGCGCGCATGCACAATCCTGCGTTTTAAAGGCACGAGTCCCTACAGGTCCCTGCGGAAAAAGTGTCGCTCAACAATCCTCTGTGTTAAGGGCAAAACTCCCTACAGGTCCCTGCGAAAAAAAGTTCGCTCACATGAACCATCCTGTGTTTTAGGGGCACGGGTCCCTACAGCCTTGCAGCTCCCTGCGAAAAAAAGTCGTTCACACAAATTTCTCCTGTGCTTTAAGGGCACGAGAGGATTATTTCGGATATATATATATATATAATTATATATATATATAAATTTATTTTTTCCTTTTTCATTTATATTTATCTGATTTTGCTTCAGATTTAGACTTTGTTGCCGTCTTTGGCTCGCTCCGAGTGGAGGGAGGTCCAAACGAATTGTTCCAAGGAGGCCTGGGTGGGGGGGGGTCTGGTGCGAGGTGGGTTTCTTCTCCGAGCGCCTCGGCTCTGTGTGAGTGGCGGTCAGCTTGCATGCACTTTCAATCATGTCAGTCTTGAGTGATGCTGCACTTGTTTAGAAAGTGTTGACATTTATAAGAGAAGGCCCCATTTCGTTACGGAGTTGTTGTATGTGTTTTTCAAACCATGGGTGTTTCAATGCGGCAAAATCCCGCAATTCTTGATGTTACATCTGCTCGTAGGGATTTTCTGGTGGTGGTGGTGGGGGGGGGTCGGAGATCATCGGTTCGTGATTTCATTGTCACGCTCAGTCTCACTCTCACTCGCAGTCGCACTCTCACTTTCACCTTCACTCTCAATCTCACTCTCATTCTCACTTCCAATCGCAGTCGCAGTTTCACTCTCACACTCACCCTCATTTTCACTCGCACTCTCACTCTCACTTTCACTCTCACTCTCACTCTCCTTCGCACTCTCAGTCTCACTCGCACTCGCAGTCGCAGGCTCACTCTCACTTTCACTCTTACTCGCACTCTCAGATTCAGTTTCACTTACCCGCACTCCCAATCTCAGTCGCATTCTCACGCTCATTCTCGCTCTCACTTTCACCCTTACTTTCAGTCACAGTCGCAGTCGCACTCTTACCCTCACCTTCACTCCACTTTCACTTTCGTTCCCACTCTCAGTGTCAGTCCCACTCTCAGTCTCATTCTCAGTCTCAGTTTCGTTGTCACTCTCACTCTCAGTTTCACGCTTACTCCCACTCTCACACTCATTCTCAGTCTCACTCTCAGTCGCAGTCGCAGTTTCACTCTCATTTTCAATTTCATTCTTACTCTCACTCGCACTCGCACGCTCACTCTCAGTCTCACTCTTACTCTCACTCGCACTCCCACTCTCACTCTCATTCTCACTCTCAGTTTTACTCTCACTCTCATTCTCAGTCTCACTCTCACTCTCATTCTCACAACCACTCTCATTCTCAGTCTCACTCTCACCTACACTTTCGTTCCCACTCTCACTGTCAGTCCCACTCTTAGTCTCCGTCTCAGTTTCGTGTTCACTTTCACTCTCACTCTGACTCTCATTCTCACTTTCACCCTCAGTCTCATTCTCAGTCTCCAGCCTAGGGCCTTCATTTACCCAAAGGCCGAAACCGACAAAAACATGATCCAAACCCTTCGGAAACAGAATTGGAGAGTTGAAATCCTGGCCTGCAAAGGAGTTTCTAGGGTGTAGGGTGGAGGCTTGGAGGGTTCAACATCCTTTTGGTTTGAGGGCCTGGGGCTGAGAGCTTAACGCTAGCATTCAGGGCTTAGGATTCAGGGTTTAGGGTTTAAGTTTGGGGTTCATGGTTTAGGGTTTAGGGTTTGGGTTCAGGGTCTGGCATTCAGGACTTAGGAAAAAGGGTTTACGGTTTAGCATGTTAGCACTCCAGTGCTTTGTACAGCAGTTGAACTTGGCGCTTTGCTCGGGTTCGCGAGTATAAGGTCTGTATGTAGTTCATGCCATGCGATTTATGGCTAAAGGTGTGGCAGGCTTGCTTTCCATGTGGTCGACTTCGGCTGGTTCTTGAGTGTTCCCTACTGCACTCAGAGCTAAACCCTGTCTAAGCTGTCGTCTTCATCTGTTACGGACCCTAGCTTGGGCGCGAAGCAGGATTTTTTTGTGTTCCACCGAGCATGGTCCTTTTGGAGGAATCATGTCCATCTTGCTTCTTTATGAGGACGAGAGCTTAAATGCCAAGCTCTGAAACTAAAATCCATATAGGCTTGTTTATGAGCTTTCATTTTTTAACGGCCGTCACCCCAATCCCTACTACCTCTCCTTTACAATGCGCCTCAAAATCTTATTTTGTTTTAAACTGAAGCCAGAAGCCCCCATGTTAGATTTGTTAAGCCTTACAGTGCCGATGTGTCTCTCGCAACCACAACTCCTGATCCTGTAGAACACTTGTACCCGTCGAACCTTTGTAACACCCTTGCTGAACCTTAAAACAGCCTTATAGATGCCTTGTACAACATTTATAGAAGCCTGTATAGTAGAAGCCAGAAAGTTGGAACATCATTCTTCTCATGCCCTTAAGGTAAAGTATAAGGGATCCTAGCACTAATCCTCCAAAAGCCATGTTCCAACTTTCTGGCTTCTACTGTAATTTAAGCAAGTTTATTGACCCGTTATAGGACCCCTGCCCCTCCAACAATAATTATTACAGTAGGACCCTATCAAAACCAGGTGTATCGAAAACCCTACGCAAGGCCCATATACTAATGCACTTGAAATCAGAAAACTCTTGTAACAACCTTGTAGATCCTTTCTAGAACCCCTACCAAAAATTCCTTTACCGGATCGTAACGCTTAAAGCCTAAACCCCTACAAGGAACAAACAGAACTTGTCGACCCAGGCTTATCGGGCCTCAGTCACATCATGGAAGATCTTCGCTCCGCCGCTTGCTGGGTAGTGCGGAGCCCAGGTCACGAAGACTAGGCGTTTAAAGGTTTTAGATTCAGGGTGGCTGCCCGAGGGGTTTTGAGATTCGGGGTCGAGGATGCGATGCCTCGAACCCTCAAACCCCAAGACGTAAGCCCAACTCTACCCGTTTCTTCATTAAAGCATCCCCATGTATTCGCGAGTGGTGTTCGTTTAAGAGTTCTTATTAATCGATGATACTTTGTTTGTTGTTGAAGGGCCCGTTTTGACAGTGCCGCTACCTGCAATGCTGCAAGGGTTTGGCGATGATTCGTCTTGTTGGGTTGAGGCTATTGAAACGAGTTGATGTTTTTTGGAAGAGTGGCTGGGTGGTGTTATATTCAACCAGGGTTCATGCAGTGGTTGCAGGTGTTTCTTGTTGTGGTTTGGTGGTATCATCGGATTGCGAGGCTTCCTGCTCATGGCTTGGGACGGTTGCAGCGTGAGTGTTCTATTTGGCTTCGGGGTCGTTGCTTGATGGTTTGGCACTGGAAGCTTTAGCAAGCAAGCAGGCAGGCGAAACAACTGCCCGCAAATTCTGTTGCAGGCCCTACAATCCTCAATACTAGACCCTGGGCCCTAGGCCATGCCTTCAGAGCCTTCCGGAACTTCCATCTTCTCAAAGCTCGGGATGAGCTTGAAACCCTGCACCCTAAACTACCCTAAACCCTTGAAACCCTAAACCTTATAACCCTTATTATTGCTGAAACCCGAAACCCTTAACCCCTATTGAAACCCGAAACATTCCAAAGCTGTAGGAACCTTCCAGTCAAGAGGCACTACACGTTATGGTAGGGTCTAGGGTAAACTGCAGGGCTTCGTAAGTTTAGGGTTTTCTGCGGCGCTTAGTAAGTTTAGGGTTTACGTGGGTTTACCTTAAGGTTTCCGGGTCCAGGGTTTACTGTAGGATTAGGGTTCAGGATTTAGTGTAATTACAGGGTTTAAGCTTTAGTGTGGGGTTTGGGGCTCAGGGTTTGGGCTGAACTCTGGAGTCTAAGCCCTAAGCCCTGAAAAGCCTGGAGCAAGGTGATGGCGGCGGGGGGCTTCCGGGAACTTTCGCAGCACCTCTGCGTCAACGGGTCAGGGGATTGATTAAGTCAACCACCAGTATAGAGAAATGTAGGGTTATGCGACTGGGAAGAAAGCGTTATATCCCACTAGGTCCTGTCCTCCTTCGCTAAATACCCGTTTAACCCTAAACCCTACCTCTAAATCCCCGATTGCCTGATAACAGGTTCTGGAACATGTGAAAAGTAGAACCGCGAACACGGTACGCTGCCTTTGCAGTTCCCAGGTTCCATCGTCAAAGGGTGGGAGATTTAGTTTGAGTACTTAATGAATTCCGTGAGCCTCGATGTGGTGGAGATTCATGACTGTAGTGGGTGTTTTTTATATCCCCTGATCCTTACCCTAACCCCTAACCCCTAAACCCTAAACCCTAACCCGTGGGGCTCAGGTTCTGGTTGTCGGAGGCTCAAGGGTTTCGGTCGGCCTTTCAAATTGGCGGCCTTAAGGGCTTTAGAGTTTTCTGTTTGGTTTTGGGGGGTCGGGGTTGCAGAGCTTGAAGGGCTGTGTTTTCGGTTTTGGACTTTTGGGATTAGGGGCATGACGGTTTCGGGCTAGTGTTTTTGCTTTTTGCTTCACTCAATAACTGTCTTGAACTGGGATCCTCCACCCGAGCAGGGACTCGAGTGTGCCACATCCCTGCATTCGCAAGTTCCATCCCCCCCGAGGGTTTGAAATCACCACATTTCAACCGCAAGGGTTCGGCTATGACAGATGATGACTGGTAGTAGTTGTAGCTATTTTGATGAATTGAACCCTTCCCATCTAGCAGTAGTGGCTCTATGTCTCGTCGTAGTAGTAGTAGTAGTAGTGGTAGTAGCAGCAGTACTAGTAGCACTACTAGTTCTACTACTAGGACTAGTACTAGTACTAGTATCCAGTGTGCTTTTTGCGTTCTGAGGGGTCTAGGGTTTACGGCTATTCAACCACTCCAGCAGCCGAGAGGATCGTGCTCCTGACGTACAACTGGCGCAGTAAGTACCATGCACATGACGTCTCCATTATGCGTTCCTTGGCAAGGTAAGGCATGAGGTTTTCAGTGCTTCCGGGTTTCATGAAGTTCGTTGCAAAGAGGCTATTCAGAGGCTTTGCTGAGTGACCTGGCTACTGTATAAGTCCCAGCACCTATACCCTGTGGCTAAAGATCTTGCGCCTGGTGACCTCCAATCCTGGTATATGGGCTTTCGGGAGATGCCGCGTCAGGTGCGCCTGCTAGAAGTTGGTGACATGCCGTCTTCCCGAAGTTAGCACGGGAAGTCCGACAGCTTCTTTTGGACGGGGTAATAGCCTGGAGTCTGACATGGATGATGCCTTGTCAGTGTGACTTCAACACTGACTCCAGCATACAAGTCACCCGAACTGGAAACCCGAACAACCCTACATATGCGCCATAAACCTGAAAAAAGTAACCCTAACCCTCGAACCAGCCATCATCCCAGTTCTCATGCCCTGCCCCACTTCAAACTTCCGCGCTAACGCTTGTCGATCAGCCTCAGCCCCGCAACCTGAAGTCGAGTTGAAGTCCCCCATTCCTTAATTAAGGCTGATTGAGGGGTATCGGGATCTCTGGGACTTGTCATCAGGAGTCTCTATGTCAGACAGTATTGTCGATCATGCTTATGGCCATTATCCGTCTTATTGTGTTGCTCTTGTAGCTGGACATGTATCAAGTAGTGTAAGAGCAAACCATGCATCCTTGCTCTGAGGCGCTGAACCTATCGGACCATAGTAGTTTGTTCAGCGCCTAAAACCCTAGGGATCAAGACAGCCCAAAAGCCTTATGTAGTATGGTCTTTGGGCCCAAAAGACTTAATATATGAGTCCTTAGATCCCTAGGGAAAGCTTCCCGAAAACTAAGTATCCCCCCCNCCCCCCCCCCCCCCCAATGCGCCCCAGGGGCTTTCAGTACAGGGCCAGGGCTCAAGCTTAGGGTTTAGGAGGTTCACGGGTTATAGTGCCATTTAAGACGAGTGTGCAGAGAGGGCTCGAACCCGAATCTGAACCTTAAGCCCTCGGCTGTAAGTCCGGGTTTGTGAGCATGCGGTCCGGGGGGCATAGCGCCCACGTTCCGGATGAGACCCCCAAACCCTACTCGAAACCCTAAACTTTAAGCCCTAAGCCGCTAAGTCAAAGCCTCAACTCAAAAAGCCCGATTACAAATTTGAGACCTCCTCTGGCTAGTCGGAGTACGAGCACGCAAAGCCCAAAAGAGCAAGGAAGCATGTGGGACCTCAGCTCCAACCTCTACAGCCATTGGTGTGCCTTGGGCCTGTGGGAATAGAACTCTTCAGCGCTTAGGGCTACCTAGCGCGCCGCCATCAGAAGACGATCTCCTAGTTTGGTGCCTGGTACGTAATTATCAGCCTAGGATCCCCGACGTTTGGTAATACCTGTAGCTCCAATCGCCTTGTATTTCGGGGCTTCCTTTATACCCAGGGGCTCCATAGTGTTCCTTTTGGGATTACCGAAGAGGATTCTAAATATGCACCCCAAAAGGGAGCTACTAGGGACCTCTAGGGTACCCTGTAACTACGGGTCATAACAGGCTGGTTTGTCGGGTTCAGGCTACAAGTGCCCTTCCTGGAGCAAGAAGATGCAATAATTACCAAAATTGTTCCTTAGGGTTCCTAATTTCTTTGTTTATAGTATAGCATATCACCAAAATGCTATTCTAATTGCTAAGATCCCTATGTTAATTATGCAGCTTCTCAAGGCTTCATTCTGGGTTGGGAACAGAACCCTGCTGGGAGGTTGTCTCCGAATCGAAATTGGGGCTTCGGTTGGCTTGAGCGTGTCTCTCCTTCCAGCCTTACCCCCGAAGGTCCTGCGTACCTGTGACTATATACCGAGAGTGCGCACTGAAATTCTTGGAAACAAAAGTTCGTAAGAGCTTGCCTACGCTGGGCTTCCAGGCGGCTCTGTAAGCCTTAAAACACAGGGTTGCCTGTATAAAACACGGCGTTGCCAGTATAACCGCACGACAGACAACAAACAAGCCCTAAGCCTGTGAGACCTTGGAACCGAAACCCTAAACCCGGAACGGCAAGTCCAGTCCTCTCTTCACTGTCACCGGTGGGGAGGCGGAGAGTGAGAGAGTGTGGGCCTGGCGCTAGCAAGGAAAGCGCCCATATTGAGACCCTGTGTTATCCATGCAGTAGGAAATTCAGGTCTGTTCCAATGCCGCCCCGCGAGCACGCAAGATCCGTGCACCCAAAGCCTAAACCCAAGATCCTAACCTAGACCCTAGCCCATACTTCGTGGATCATGGGACTGAGTAAGTAGGGTTAAGAGTACCTAAATTAGAGCATAGGGTTAGAAGTAGATATAGCTATAGTTACTTTACTTCTAACCCCAGTCACTAAGTCCCCTGATCCTCTGAGTACCCTGAACCCGAAAACAAATTCGCTCGTCACACTCGGCCCACAAACTGGTTTCGGGTTTAGGGGTTTTGGGTATACTCTCAGCCGCAGGCCCATGAGCCAGAAGCACCAAGCCCGGTTGAGGGTTTCGGGTCCATGGCTGTGGGTGTAGTACTGTAGATGCTGGCCTTGTTCGCGCAACCCTAAACCCTGCCTAAATTCCCAAAAGTATGTAAAATAGTAGCCCAAGCTCTATAAAAGGCTAGTGTTCTACATAGTTGTGGGGTTTATATGAGCCCTAAACTTCACACCCTAAACTACAAACCCAAAACCCTAAACTACAAACCCTAAACCCTAAGTAACCGAAATTAGCTATTGAGCGTAGCTGTAGTCAGCAATCCAACCGAGTACCCTGCAATGCGGGCTTCGTCCTTGCTAAGTGGGAGGGAAAAAACAACAAACCCTAAACCCTAAACTACAAACCCTAAACCCTAAACTGCAAACCCTAAACCCTAGGTAACCGAAATTAGCTATTGAGCGTAGCTGTAGTCAGCAATCCAACCGAGTACCCTGCAATGCGGGCTTCGTCCTTGCTAAGTGGGAGGGAAAAAAACTACAAACCCTAAACCCTAAACTACAAACCCTAAACCCTAAACTGCAAACCCTAAACCCTAAGTAACCGAAATTAGCTATTGAGCGTAGCTGTAGTCAGCAATCCAACCGAGTACTCTGCAATGAGGGCTTCGTCCTTGCTAAGTGGGAGGGAAAAAAACTACAAACCCTAAACCCTAAACTACAAACCCTAAACCCTAAACTGCAAACCCTAAACCCTACGTAACCGAAGCCTGAAGCAGAGCCTAGGCGTGCCCACGGGGCTGCTCGCGTTGCTCCAGCTGGCTTTTGCATGGTGCACCCTGGACTCCCAGAGGATCCAGGCCTGGGGTTTGGCTCATAGGTTTCTATAAGGGTTATAGTTAGTTATAATGTAGGCCTGTAAGGCTTCTAATGAAGTTCTAGAGTTCTAGTGTAGTCTGTAAGAGGTGTAACATAGGTGTATAAGGGTTATAGTTCGTTATATGGGAGTTTCCGAAAATTAGGCACCATGTTTTGGGGTCCTTATAATACGGATCCTACTATTTAGGGTACTATATTAGGGCCCCCTATTTTCGGAAACTCCCATATGTGGGTCTGTAAGGGTTCTAAAGAAGTTCTAGAGTTCTAGTGTAGTCTATAAGAGGTATAACGTAGGTGTAAGGGTTGTAATGTAGGTCTTGAGTGGTCCAGATTTAGATGCAGGCAAACTCGAACCTGTAAATTCTTATGTGCTTGTCACATGCCCACCTTTTTAGAAAGCATTGCTACGCGGACGTATTGCAGCATGCTTTTGGCGGCGGTCGTACCGGCTCTTCGGGTTGGGAGCCGAGCATCAACCCAGACAGCCCAGTACCGCCTAATTAAGGAATATAGTTAGCTTAAATCATAATATGAAGCCCTACACAATTTAAGCCATATTGCTTAATTAAGGGGTATTGGGCTCTCTGGGAATAATCCGGATTCCAGGATCTAGTCCCCGAACTACCCCAAAGTCAAGAGCCCCTAAACCCGAGTAAGCCCTAAGCCGTTTGCGAGTTTGTGAGGCGTAAACCCTAAACCCAAAGCGACGTGAATTTTAGGTTTCCGGTCCCCAGAGAGCCCAGTACCGCCTAATTAAGGAATATAGTTAGCTTAAATCATAATATGAAGCCTTAATTAAGGGGTATTGGGCTCTCTGGGTCAAAATCTGAGGCACGCAGACGGCCAGCTCGGAGGTCTATCAACTTGCGGGCGGTCCGTTGATGCTGCTGGTCACCATCGTCCTTTGCAAGAGCCATGCCTGCGATATGGCTGGGTTCAGGCTTTAGGGCTCTCGGGTTTATTGTGTTGCACAAGTCTTCCCTTCATGGATGTGGCTTTTGTGCTAAGCTCATGGTGAAAACAGGAATTCCAGTAATTAGAGAGTTGTCATTCGACTTTGCTGCTGCTAGCTGTCTGCTTTTTCTGAGATCTGCTATGGTGCTGCTAGCGGCACTAGGTTTAGGGCTTAGGGTTGCGAAGGTTCAGTTGGGATCGTGTTTTCTCTTTCTACTTGAACTTCTCCCTGTATTCATGCAAATGCTGTGGGTAAAATCACCATGAAAAAGAGATTCCGCTGTTGTGACAGATATCCCTATACTGACTTGGGGAACGAGCGGACTCAGTAAGCAGGTTATACGCAGTCACATATATGAGAGCAATCCTGCCTGCAATTCTTCGGATGTCTGACCTACGAAGTCTCCTTGCTGTTTAAGTTTGCGATAGTAGACTCCATATTGTTGGAAGCTGGGCTGATGATGATCCTTACTGGGATCCTCTCTGCTTTACTTAGGTGCGCGAGGACCCTAAACCCTGAACCCCGCTGAACCACCCTGAAAAACCCTAAACCGGGACAATCACGCTCCAACTTTCTGGCCTCTAGTCTACCCGGAGGATGCCAGGATCCCCCGTGCCCTAGAAAGAGAGGTCTCTAAAGACCTTATGGAACCCTGATGGTTTGCTTTATGGTTCGTGACATTGATCTTAGATTTACCTGTTCTGGGTTAAGGGTTGCTGAGAAGTCTCAGATTCGAGATCTCCTTCTCGCCCTGAAACATGCGAGAACACCTACAGCATACTCTTTGGGTTCAGGGTTTAGGGTTCAGCTCGTCATGTAGGTCTGAGAGTCATGCTCATCTTTTTTCAGGAGTTGGCTCCTGATTTACATGAGCCGCCTGCATGCGGTCGGTGTTCGACACCTGGCACATTTAGTCTGGATTCTGTGCTTTTCTTTTCCTGCTGAGATATCAAAGGTATTCATTTCTCGACATAAATGACACTGTCTCTACTGCTCTATTACTATTGGTCGAGGCTCGGGTGAGCATCCACTGGGTTGGAAATAGCCCGAGCTTCTTTGACCGTTGTTGCTTTCACCGAGACCTGTATTGCTAAATCCGGAATCCTCTGGCTGCTTAACAAAGTCGTCGAACCCTAAACCCTAAACCCTAAAGAACCACTAAGTCTCTTCCCTTTGGTCAGCTTTTCATTGTCCTTGGAGCACTCGGTTTGCCCAGATCCGTAAAAGCGCTTCGGAGGGCCTCGATATCCCCTTTTGATTCATCGTGTTTATGTTTGAACTTGTTCAGAGCCCTCGGAGTCTCCAGTTTTACTGTGTTCGGTGGTTTGGGGTTTCGGGGATACGATAGTGCCGTGTAGTTTAGGGTTTAGGGTTTTTGTAGATCGTTTGAATGGAGGTCACGCCAGTCGTTCTTCTGCTAAGGCATCCATGCGATCTCCAACTCCTTGACGGGGGGTGCGACGAGACAGATGATGGCCTTGCGCCCAGGAGATGCGAGTGGCCCCATAAGGGAGGTGGAATGTCGCACGGACACGCTCAAGAGATTCTTTTGTAGTTCCAATGTAGTTGTTGGTATTGCTTTTCTTTCGGGGCCAAAAGGCCTTATACCTTTACTGAGCAAAATCTGTGTGGACAACAGATGCTTCAGCAGCCGCAGATGCATCCCTTTCCTGTCCGACTAATTACCTTCATATCCGAAGCCCTGATACCTTAATTAAGCAAACCCTAAACCCTAAACCTTTCCGAAGCCCTGACACCTTAAGCCTTTTGCTACCCCCATAGATTGCCAGAAATGCTTGTGTCCTCGTCATGAAGCCAGACGGCCCGAAGACTTTCCAAGGGAGGGCTGTACCGATGTAGGGTTTAGAGTTTGGGGTTTTAGGGTTTAGGGTTTATAGTTTGGGGTTTAGAGTGAGTTTCCGAAAATGGGGGGCTACCTTATTTTGGGGTCCTTATAGTAAGGATCCTACTATCTAGGGTACTATATTGGGATCCCCTATTTTTAGAAACTTCCATTTAGGGTTTATAGTTGAGTTCAGGGCGGATGGATACGCCGGATATGCAACCTTGAACCCACACCCTCGACTCTATGCCGTACATGAATCCGTTTACCTTTACACCGAACTCCGAAGTCCTCAAATCTCGAGGCCATCACGCTCATGATTTTCGCCTCCTTTTGCTTGGCCTTCCTGATTCTTGCACGCAGCCGCCCGTCACCTTGTTTAGGATTTAGAGTTCGGGGCTGAGACAGCTGAAGGATTTAGGGGTTTAGGGATTCGAATTCTCCGACAGACGAGATGTCTTGAATTCCAAGGCTTCGAATCCTGTGAACTGAGCTTTTCCCAATCAAGGGGTCTAGGGTTCAGGAATTGGAGGGTTTAAGGCTTCCGCGGCAGCAACTGCATGGGCAGGTTTGAGGATTTGGGCAGAAGGTATAAGTTTAAGCTTCAGGATAATTCTGTGAGCTTTCGGGGTGACGGAGGGCTTGAACTCAGGCTGACGTACAGAGGCCTTGAATAAATCCACCACGGTTGTGGGTCCGCTTACGCACAATGGGTTAAGTAAGTTACATGATGGGACTATACGGGTGTACGAATTTGGGAGTATCAGAAAGTTCGGACACCATGCGTGGGATCGTTGTCATGAGGACCCCTACATAAATCCATCATTTTCCAAAACCCTAAAGCATTTGATGCTGCCATCTGCAAACCCAGAGAGCCCAATACCCCTTAAGTTAAGGAATATAGCTTACATCATGAATCATAATATGAAGCCTGATACAATTTAAGCCATATTCCGTAATTTCCTTTAGGGAGCGCTTTAAGGAACCCTTAGGCTTAACTAAGGGGTATTGGGCTCGCTGCAAACCTCCGGCTCTGATGCGAATCAATCATAGGGACCCTTAGGGGGTAGAGGGAGGGTGGGTTAACGGTTAGGGGGCCTTAATACCAAATAAGGCCTATTAAGGGTCCCTATGGTGCTATCTTCTGTCCTCAATAAGCTGTCAGTCTAATAAGGACCTAATAGGGCCTACTTAAGGAAGTATAGCTCCCCCTTTCCCTCCCGAAGGGACCCTATGGATCAACCAACGCTTGATTTCAGGCAAAGACCACGGTTGGGTCTTGGCCTCTGCCTACAGAGGACAGGGCACTCAAAGGATCAGGGGTAGGGGTTAAGGTTTAGGGTTTTAGGGTTTAGGGGTTTAGGGTTTAGGGGACTTAGCATGTCTTTGTCATAAGGGCATCTGCCAGAGCCCACGCAGGACTGAAGCTGTCCAGCAGCCCGAAACGGCACATGTAATTACACCTGAAGACTTTGCATACTCTGAGTCCAAGGGTAGTTTCGCATGCAAAAGTGTCGGGTAAATCCTGGTTCCTGAGCCCCGAACCGCAACCCCAAGCCCTCTAAGGGATTTTGCCGCCAAGACCCGAAAACCCAAAATCCCGAAGCGAAAAAGTCTAGACCCGGTCTGCCCTCGATTTCTGCCTGCAGGCTTGCTCATGACAGGCTTTTGGCTAGAGGATGCAGAAACTCCGGCCAAGCAAATTAGTAAATCATGTCAAACTCATTGGCAAACCCCTGTACCTCAGATTCAAAACCCTTGCATAGCCTTACAGAAAATGCTCGTGAACAAAACCTTCACGGCCGTAAGGCACAACAAAAGCCCTTCAGAATGTCAAGAACCGTATCCTCTACGATCCCTGTACCCCCGCTAGAGCTCCACGGAACCCTTTTCGTCGGCATCGGGACATTCTAGCCAGGGAGGTGTTGGGACACTTTTTGGGGTTCCTGAAGTCTGGCTTTGAGGGCACCAGCTTTAGGATCCTTGGGCTAGGCTGGTTCAGGATAAAGCCTTGCAAAGGTTGTGTGCATCTCGTCCTTTTCCAGGACTGCTCTTCGGAGACGGGAGCGGCTTAGATAACCTTGGCCTCAACGTCGATGAGGAAGAGACGCCTAGCTGTGAATCAAGCCTATAGGCCTTCGGGTTAATTAGTAGGCCTCCATGCCATGACCATCATGGATCGATATGCCCCAGTTCAGAATGGTAATGGTAGCTGTTGTGCAGCCTCTAAGCATGGATTTTTTCATTCAAACACAATATACTGTACTCTGTCGGTGAAATGTCGGGCAAGATGGATGAAATTTCGGAAGGTTCGTGCAGAAGGCTTGAAGAACTGAGACGAATCCATTCCTGCTACCCAGGTACGCCCGGAACGACGTCATGCTCTGTGGAGTCAATCTTATTGGCTCCACCTTCTTCAACATCATCATTCTGTCATTCAGCTGGATCTTGTGGTGGGTGTAGCTTCCGTCGTCTTCTTGGACTTGCACTCTGGGTTATCCGACTATTCCGGACATGCTGGCCTAGCCATGAGTCTAGTGTTTGGGGTCAGTTCGGTAATGAGCTGTTCATTCGTCAGAGTAATGCCAAGTTGCAGGTGGTGTTCGGACATCACTGGAGTTCAGGGTTTTGGCATTCTAGGTTTAGGGAGAGGTTGCTCAGAGCGTTGGAGGTTCTAGACGTCCTTTGTGGCTAAATTTCGAACACAAGCTTCGTTGCATGAAACCTCAGCAATGCCACTAGTGCAGACGCGGTCTCCATGATATCCTAGAACCTGCTTGAAAAATCCTGAATACTTCAGTTACTGCGGTGGTTGCTAGAAGAGCAAACTTACCATCATGTGCCATACGCAATCAGAAAGCCTAAGCCCATTGCCACGGGCCCACCTCCAGGTTTTCAGTTTCTTACATCGTCCTATTGATTGCTGTCCTTTAATAATCCTTGCTGAATTATGAAAGCATAAATCATCGTAGCTAGTCGTATGCACGGTTCAGAGTTTGGGTTTCAGGACCTAGGGTTCAGTGTCTCAGAGCTCAGAGCTTTGGGTTTTAGGTTCCCCTGTTTGGCTTAATTACCGTTTATGGTGAATTTGAGACTGCCAGCATCAAGGAATCTGATTATTGCCGTCTACAGCAACGAGTATGAATCTTGGCAGCCAGAGTCGAGGGTTGAGAGCATGAAATTCGCCCTACTTCCGAAGTGGCGCATGAAGAGATTTCTCCGGCCATGTTTCGTGGATCGGGTCGATGATGTCACCGTTTTCTGTCTGAAACCGTCAGAGTTAAGGAAAGCCGTTGGAGCTAAGAAGAAACTAGGCTTTGGAGTACCATACTTTATAACTGTTTTTCTAAAAGGAACCCTTATGAAATAAAAGTTTATACTTTTTTCTCCCTGGTTACTTAAAAGCCCAGGAAAGGGTTCAAAACGTCTCTACTGCGGTGTCAGGCTCCGGGTTCGGGATTGTCGGGTTCCCAGTCGAAGTGCAGGATCCCAAGGTCACTTCGACAAGGGCCCCTTAAAGAAGCCCACTCTATCCCTAGGACTCCAGCCACCTGAATAGTAGGTTACTAAACTACTAACCATATAATATGTCAGCCAGTAGCCCATTTTTTTTAGGAAGCCGGAGCCCCAGGGCATTTCAAGGATTTTCGCACAACCTCGAAGCCTTCAAGTCTGCAGGGTGCACAAACCCCGAGATTATAGTTTAGGGTTTAGGGTCTAATTAAGGGTTTGGGCGTTTAGGGGTTATAGGAATTAGGGTCTAATTAAGGGTTTGGGGGTTTAGGGGTTATAGGGTTTAGGGTTTAATTAAGGGTTTGAGGGTTTAGGGGTTATAGGGTTTGGGGTTTATTGGTTTAGGGTTTAGGGTTTAGGCTTTGCCAAGACCCCATCCATCCGAATCTCTTGTCCGGGGCACGAACGGCGATTTCTGGCCTCATAGTCAAGATCGAGGGCTTGAAAATAAGTCGGGTATTGTAATCCTCCTTTTGCACCTCTAAGCAGTATCAGGAAGAGTGACTATGATAGTAGTGACAAAAAAGAGCTTCGGCATACGTACACTACGAGCTGAATTTGTGCAACGATAGGAATTGCTGTAGGAAACGTCCCTGTGGCAGCTGGAGCTGTGCTGGTGTTACCAACCAATGGACACGATATCAGCCGATCGACTGCAACAAACCAAGGACAAAGTTCAGCATGAAGTGCCGCTCTACTTCCTCCATGCTCGTGCCAAATACTGCGTGATGCACCGCGGCATGTTGAGAGCTTGGGGTTGTGGAACTCAGTGCTGAGTAAGCACCAGCGGAGATCAGAAAGAACGCCCCTCAGATTTGAGAATGAATGCCTGCTTGCGAGAGTTCGGTCCCTATTCGACAAGTGCTTCCAGACCCCCTTCATGCAGTCGAGATTCAGGCTTCCAGAAAAAGGTGTTCTATTGTAGTGTACCTCACAAATCTCCAAAGTCCATATTGCCTGCCTGTTCTGTGAATGCATGTGCGTGTGTGTGTGTGCGCGCGTGTGTGTGTGGGTGTGGGTGTGGGTGTGGGTGTGGGTGTGCGCGCGTGTGGCTGTGTGTATGTGTGTTGCAAGCATTTTTGTAGGGAAGGGGTCCTTGAGGAATATTGGAGTTTGCCCCAAAGCAGAGACCATCTTCCGAGGGTCTATTCTGGCGACGGGAAACCCTGGGACCCCGAAACCCTGGATCCTTGACACCGGAATCCCAAACATCACGAAACCCTGCAGCCTCCAGTCTGATCTGAGAGCCTGCGTAAATACTACTAAGTTTAAATCTACTTGTGTAATCTGATACACACTCAGATACTTATATACTAATTCATGCTTACATATTTTGTATATACATGCATATATACCTCTCTCTCTATATATATATGTATATATAAGTACGACAATGTACCCCAAAACTCCAGTCTAATGAGTCCGAATTCCGATAGTTAACCCAGGTACTACTTGTCCTGCAACCTCCTCCAGTGGAGAAGCGAGCAGTTCAAGTTGTTTGTGATGTTGGCCGCTGTCGCTGCTGCAGCTGCTGCAATGTACCTTGGAATAAGTGCGTTGGAGCAGAATTGCGATATCCCTCGGAAGAAATGCATTGCAGTCGGCGACAGACGACAGAATTGCAGTGTACCTTGAAAGAAGCACGTTGGACTCCCTGGAAGAACAGTTGCCAGTATCGTAGGGGACAGTCCTTAGGCCCATTCTGTTCTGGGATGGTGCTTTGGGTTGGAAGCCGCATGGCTTCGGGGTCGAGGGTGAAACTGAGTCGGGGTTGGAGATTTTAAGGCGATTATGGGCCGATGACGCTTCAGGGCTCTAAAGCAGCACATGCGTTTGTGTGTGTGTGTGTGCGCGTGCCTGCGTCCAGTACTTCATCTTCAGGGTCTAACGAGGCTTCGGGGCCTGAGAGCTGGGGTATCTAGGTAATAGTAGCCCTCACTTAACGTAGCGACTATCATCCCCTTAGACTACCCTGAAAGAAGCCCTTTAAACCTAAAAGGCCCTGAACCCATATGGTAGCAACCTAAACCCCGAAACTTAACTCATTCTCTAAACCCCGAAACTCAACTCGTTCTCTAAACCCCGAAACTCAGCTCATTCTCTAAACACCGAAACTCAGCCCATTCTCTAAACCCCGAAACTCAACTGATTCTCTAAACCCCGAAACTCAAGTCATTCTCTAAACACCGAAACTCAGCTCATTCTCTAAACCCCGAAACTCAACTCATTCTCTAAGCCCCGAAACTCAAGTCATTTCTCCAAACCCGGAAACTCAACTCATTCTCTAAACCCCGAAACTCAACTCACTCTCTAAGCCCCGAAACTCAACTCATTCTCTAAACCCCGAAACTCAAGTCATTCTCTAAACCCCGAAACTCAACTCATTTCTCCAAACCCGGAAACTCAACTCATTCTCTAAACCCCGAAACTCAACTCACTCTCTAAACCCCGAAACTCAACTCATTCTAAACACCGAAACTCAACTCATTCTCTAAAACCGAAACTCAGCTCACTCTCTAAACTCCGAAACCCTAAACCCTAAACCCTTACAGTAACACTCATTTTCTGTTGCTACCAGGGTCGCTTGCGCGCTATGGCCCTTTTGGAGCTGCTCGGAGGGTTTGGATTTTGAGAGCCCGGGGAGAGTCCAGGGACGGTTTAGGGTTCAGGGTTTAGAGCTTTGGGATCAGGGTTTAGGGTTTAGAGCTTTGGGATCAGGGTTTAGGGTTTAGGGTTTAGAGCTTAGGGATCAGGGCTTAGGGTTCGGAGGGTTTCAGGGTTCTGGTTTAGACGTTGGTTTAGGGTTCAGGGTTTCAGATTCAGGTCTTAGAGTTCAGGGTACAGGCTTCACAGTAGGGTTCAGCGTTTAGGGTTGAGGGGGTTTCAGGGAGTAGTGCCAAGAGTAGGGTTTAGGGTATGTGGCATCGAGCTTAGGGTCCTGAATCCCAAAAACACCTGCTGGTACCCTTATTCAGGCTTTTTCGCAATGATTTCCTTGTATACGTCCTCAGGACCATAAATTTTTGGGCTTCAGGTAGGTTTTACGGTAAAATTTTCGTTGATGAGCTTCCTGCATCCTTGCATGACATCCTTTCGAGCTTTCGATGGTTCTACGTGGAGGACCAGGAAACCTTTGACAACATGTTCTATAGGGCCTAAGGGAGCTAGAGGCAATTTGTTTCTAGCTGGTCTTGATACCCACTAAGGCAGGGGAGAGACCGGGGACCCTATAAAGGAACCCTTACCGAACCTTTGGACGAGCCCTACTGTATATAAGGGCCGGATGAACTACGTAGTAGGAGCATTCTAATACTAAAACTATGCTGCATCGAAAACATATTCTAAAGATCAAGGCGCCTGTGTTGAGCCCTATGCCCGAAGACCGAATCCTTGCGCTGCGCCTCAATCCTAGACCCTCAGCCGCCAAGAGCCTGAACTGTATAAACCTGCAACCCTAAAACTCGCAAACCTGACACCCGAAACTTAAAAGCCCACAACCTTAAAGCGAAACCCGAAACCCTACATTGTACACATAAACCAGGCATGTTGGGATTCGCTGCTTTTCTTGGCGATTTGGGGCTGTCGGTGTTCGGGCTGAGGCTTCGTCACTTCGGTTTACGGTTGCGGGGTTGAAGGTTGGTAGGGTTTTGGTTAGGGTTCAGGGTTGAGGAAAATCCGGCTCAGGGATTTTCCAGGAGGGCTTTGTCACTATGCATTTATGTGTCCTTTGTCTTTCAGGCTAGTGATGCCACCTATAAACCTTAGGCCCTAAACCCAAAACCATTCTTGTTCGAGGCTTTTGGTCCTTGGCTCTGCTCTTGTCCGTGGCACAGTCGCTTATCGCAGCTGCCATGGTCCAGTGCGAGTGGTGGCTAAGCTGCGGTCTTTAGTTGGTTTGGGATTTAGGGCACTACTTGTTCCTGCCATATGCGTGCCCAGGTGTGAAAGGGCACTGCTTGCAGGACCATCATTGTGCTGATTCCTGACAGTGGTGCGCAACGGCACAGCATGGCAGCTGCGTATGGTGCTGTTGATGGTAATGGTGTCGCACTGGTTGGAGATGATATGCAAAACTGTAAGACGTTGCTAGCAATGTCTTTCTTTCAGCTGTCTGTGGCCATTTGCAGTTACTTGCATGTTCTGTAGTTTGAACTTTGTTCCAGGTTGTCAGACAGTATACATGCTGTGTGTTGTTTGTTCTCTTCTCTGCCAGCTTGTCCGTCTGTCGTGACCTCTTGTTCTGTGACATGCAGCATCTAGCTGCTGAATTCGTTGTCGCTGTGTTGTGTGTTGAGTCGTTTGTGTTCATCGCTTCGCACATTTGTCTCGGGCTGCCTTCCCATACGCCGCATTGGATCAGGCCTGGTTCTTTCACATTGTGTATATATTGGCTTTGGATTGCAACCTGGCTAGCTGCTTTCGTTGACACATCTCACACCGGCTTTTCAGTCTTGCCGGTGTGACAGCAATTGCCACTGCCGTGATGATCCTGTCCCTGCACATGCTTGCTACATTTCCAAGTCCGGACTTGATAAATTGGCATCGCACAGGTAAGTGGGAGGACTAGCGAGTGGTCTCTTTTAGGCAGACCCGAAGGGCTCTGCGTGGCATCGGCATTGATTGAGGCCAGGCGCTCGGGGCTTTGGAGGCACACATGACCAGGATTAGGGTTTAGGGCTGAGGTTTTCAATCCGTGAATCCTCGCCGTCCTACTAAACACCAAACACAACGAACTCTGAACCCTTACTATAGGGGCCAATTACCTATACTATTTTGGGATTCCTTTTAGAATTATAATATAATGGGCCCCGAAACCCTATTCTAATTATCAAGGCCCCTATATTAAACATAATGGCACAGGAGGCCTCGACCCAAAACCGTTCTCCGAGGTTTAGCATGGAGGGCGTAGCCTTCTCCAACCAAGAGCATTTCATCTGGATCTGCGGCGGCCCAAGTCGTACATTGGTTTAGGGTTCGAGATTTGGATTTCAAGTTTAAGTTGAATGGTGTTTAGGAGCCAAGAGGAAGCGAATTTGGTGTTATGGTTTGAGGGTTTGAAGGTGTATAAGCCCGCCCCCCCCCCCCAGCGTTGTTATTGTCCGTAAGCAAGAAGCACAACGTGGGCACCATTGCCACTGAGGTACTTGTAGCGCACTCCCGCGACACCATGAGCTGCAGGGGGGCGTTGTTCATCTAGGGCCATTTCGCCATTCGCAACGATTCTTGTCGATGGGTAAGACCCTTCAGAGATGTGAAGCTTTCGGGAGCGAGAGGCCCTGTTCTCACGATTCACTCCAGGTTGCCTAACCCTTGCTCCTCAGCTTGACATTCCATTTCGTGCAGGGGTTGACAAAGTGCCTCTTCTGGCAGCAACACCTCAAGTATAGATGAACACTCAGCAGTCTCCTCACAATCGCCCGTACCGGCGGACCAAAACCCGAAACCCCAATCACAGAAAGCTCGACATGTACAGTGCGGTTCTGGCTCTCCGTTGATATCGTGTCTTGTCCTTGAAATTTGTTGGACCACTCCTTTCCCCAGTGCTACAACAACAACAACTACCACTACTACTACTACTACTTCTACTGCTGCACGACCACGACGACGGCTACTGCTCCTGCTCCTGCGACTGCGACTGCGACTGCTCCTGCTGCTGCTGCTGCTGCTACGGCTATTGCTGCTGCTGCGACTGCTGCTGCTACTCCGACTCCTACTCCTCTGCTCCTCCTTCTCCTCCTGCTACTGCTGCTGCTACTGCTACTGCTACTGCTACTACTACTACTACTACTACTACTACTCTGCTGTCTTAGCACGCACTGTGCCCCATGGCAGTTTCTGCTGTTGCTTTTAGGCCACAAGTCCGATCTGGTTGACCATTCACTTCTCGACAGCAGCAGCCCCTTGACTGCATAGAAGAGCTTCTGGTTGAATGCAGGAGCTGGCCGAGTTGGAAAGGACATCCCTTTCTAATCCCCATATGAATATCACGTCGAACATGCCTTGGTCTGATGGCTAAGGTGACCCGCTCCCTTGTGGTTTGAATTTTTCTATGAAGCCTTTGGGCACTGAGCCTTCAGGAATCAGAGTTCGCTGGTTGTGGGTGCAGCTGCTAGCGCTGGGGAGTTTGCAGTGCAAGTAGTTTTTCAGGGCTGCGGTGAGCAAGTGCTTTGGGCTTAGACTTTCTTTTCCGACGGTTTGCTATCATGGCCCTCTACCCAGAGTATTGCCTTCTGTACTCATACATGACGATGCCATAAACTTGTGTTAGTCTTTCCGAAACCTCACACTTTGCTTCCCCTGCTCTTATTAAGTCCCTTTGAATTCAGAAATCTTCGAAGTCTACAATCCCAAACCCTAAACCCTAAACCCAAACCCGAAGTTCAGTTGGGTTTAGGGTTCCCCGGTTTGGGGCTTAGCGGCGCCGCGGGTTTGTTTCACAATCGACCTGGGGATAATTAGACATACTTTTCTCCTTATGGAGGCTTTCGCAAACCGCACAACTCCAGTCTAATTTGTCACAAAGCGGGATCGCCATGGTAGGGATCCCAGCGGATTTGAAGAGGCGGGGCTTTATTGTTGCATTGTTCCGCATCTTTGTGGCGAGGTTCGCACCAGGAGGATGAGTTCCAGGACCTTTTGGCTTGCGGAGCTTGGAATTTTATGACTTCGAGCCACATGCTACGGTTTTTTGAGGTGGTTGGAGGTTAGGGTTTCGATTCAGAATTGAATCCCACACCCCCAAACTCTAAACCCAAAACCTTCAAACGCCGAAACCCGAAAGCCACAACCTTTTCTTGCCCTAAGGCCTATGCGCCCTAAGTTTGAGGCCCGCTTGCCCGTGTAGTAAATACTTCTGCTGTATGTATGTGTACTATATGGCAACACTATCGACGTTCTGGAATGAGTAAGACAAAAGCCGTACTTAAGGTTTCGGGTATTCAGTATAGTATAGAGTTTAGGGTGTGAGGATTTCGGACGTTTTTGCCTTGTGTTTGTGACTGAAAGCCTATGGAAGACATGCAGGACGTCAAGGCAGCTATGTCTTCAAAGGGGATATATTCAGTTTTCGGGCATTTGTTTTGTTTCCGGCGTGGTTTCGGGATTTGCTGCCGACAATCCTAGTACCCGATGCATTCCCCAAAGCCTAAAGCCATGCAATAGAGAACCTGAGGCCCACCTGCAGACACCCCGGAAAAGAAATCTAGGATCGAGCTTTTTGGCAGGACCGCCTTGCAGAGGTGCGTGCTTTGATGGAGTCGCGGTGTCGAGGCCACGGTGGGGTTTATGACGAGGCTTGGGATTGGCACTGTAAACTGCAAGCCATCTTTATTATTGTTAGCAATTGTTGCCATTATTATGACTAATTATTTGTATTAGTCTTGTTACTATTATTGTTATTATGTTTATTGGGCGTTTTAACAGCAGCAGCAGCAGCAGCGGCAGCAGTAGCAGTAGTAGTAGCAGTAGTAGTAGCAGAAGCAGTAGCAGCAGCAGCAGCAGTTTGAGATGCCACCAAAACTGTAAACTTTAAGGCTTGTCGTGAGTTGGATCTAAGCTTTGGGGATTTTAGGATCTATAGTATCGAGTTTAGGCTAGGGCTCAGATCGATTAGGACACGGTTTCTGAGGTTCCGGGGGTTCAGACATGAGGGTGCACGGCTTAGGGTGTTTTATGTTAAGAGGGCCCCAAGCCAAGTCATCCTTGGCATATCTCTGTGCAGCCAGCCTCATATAGAATCCTGAATAAGTGTAGCACTTCTTATGGCTCGTCTTATAGCTGTACTTTAAGACACCCTTAGACCCTATTGTAATTACTAAGGCCCCTACATTGCGTAGAGGGGTCTCGGGTTTCGGTGTAAGGGCTACAGGGTATGAGGACATCTAGGCCATCAGGGTGAGGAAGACCTTTGAGGGCGTTTCACATGCTCCCAGATGTCAAATGTGTAGGATAGAGGGCTTTTGGGAGGTTATTGAGCTCAAGGTTTAGGGGGTCATGGTCGAAGTTTGAGGCTTTGGGGATGGAGGGGTCTGGAGCCTCGGGCGTAGCCTGCTGTAGGGTGCAGATATGTTTGTTCCTCGGGCTTCCTAGACCCTGGATAGTTAAGGATGTCGCAAGTAGTACGATAGCCCCACGGAGCCCCAAACACTCTTAAGTCTTAAGTGGTATGTCATACAAAAGTGCAGCTCTGACCCTTCACCTTAAGCAGCTTGGACCAAGAACCCTAAGCCCCAAAATTAGGAGCCTTCAGCAACAAGGCTTTTTGGGTGTTACTGAGGCGAGCCCTATGTCTTCACGGGCAGGGAGCTCTTAAGGGTTTAGGATTCAGGAATGAGGGGAATTAGGGCTATTAGGATGTCGAGTTTAGAGTGTGTGATGCGCCTTTGAAGCCTGAACCCATACACTCTAAACCCTACAGTAGGCCCTAAATCCCCGCACGCTTTCTGCAACAATGCACCTTAAACCTCTGTTCCCTAAACCCAAGCCCCTACATTCACACACTACAAACTCAGGGCTTATAGACCCTCAACCCTAAACCTTACGACCTAGTTACCTACTCAACGAGCCCTTCTCCCTCCCCATTCTGCTTCAGGTATCGAGTCCCAGGTTGCCCAGGCTCCGGAAAGCCTTCCGAAAGTGTGAAAATCGATTGAAGGGTTTAGGGTTTAGGGTCTAGGTTTTCGCAATCCAAGCCCATGCTGAAAAGAGGAGAACTTTTTTTAGTTTGCATTTATACATTGGGCTTTTAGAGGAGGTACCGTTTTGCGTCAATTGGGGTTCTGCTTTAGTCAGTCGAAAACTTTGCTTAAGACCTACGGTTCTGTTAATCAGGTTCCTACATGATTACTTGAGTGCAGGATGCCTTTACGCAGCTTCCTGTCTAAATGCAAGCAGCAAGCCCAGCCTCACTCGGTGTCAGCAGGTCTGAGAGCAGCACAGGCAGTCACAAGTCATGAATGAGTGTTCTCCTTTCTTCCAGAAAGGGACAGCTTTAAAATTTCGGACTGTTTGGGACAAGAGGACAGTTTTGGGTCTTGAGGATTCGGGGTCCCGGCTCTTAGATCATCACATGCTAGTCCCCCCCTCTTCTTGATCAGAGTTGTCAGGATCTAAAGGGCTTCATAGGTTTATGATTTGCAGTTTCGGGTTTTTTGGTTTATCGTCGAGTCGACCTGAGAAGCTCTCTCGGAAACTGATGCTGTAAATTATCCGATTCACGTGGGCTGTAGGGTCGACACGGTGATTCCGTCTATCTTATTGGTCGTTTTCGTATGAGGCTTCCAGCTTCTTGCTGCGCCGTTCTGCTATTATTCTCCTAGTCTCCCTCCCTAGACCTGAACCCGAAACATTAAATCCTCGGCCAGGTCGACCGGAAGTTGGATTCGATACTGGCGATGCTCGAGGAGACTGAGTAGCGCCCGGTCCTTCGGAGAAGATTTATCGTGTATGACCCGGGTAAGATGCAACACTTACGTTGCATAGTTCAGGGCTTAGTACTCAGGGAAAGCATTCAAAGTATATAGCATGAGTACCCAGACCTAAGCCGTCCAAGCCACGACCACGAGAACTGAAACGAACCCTGATTTCCAGTTGTTTCGACCCGACCCCAGCTGCTTTGTGCACGATTCGTGCTGTATCTTGTCAGCGAAGCTTGGACATGCTTCATAAAACAGAAAGAAAGAAATTTGAAAGTTGTTCCGACCCCTCCATGTTCTCGGGAGTTTGGTAGCATAGCAGTGGGCAATGTGCTGTAGGCCAAGAACCTTGAACCTAGAGACTGAGGAGAGAGAGAGAGAGCGAGCAAAAACAAGTAAAGAACTAAAGCCTTTCGAAATGGTTTAGCCATTGACAGAGCTAGTGCGCTTTTCGGGGTCCCCTCTTGGGTGTAGAGCGCAGCTCTCTAGCGAATGTTGCCCTAAACCCAAAACCCTAACCCCAAAACCCTAAACCCTAAACCCTAACCCCAAAACCCTAAAGGTTGGTTTCTTTGGGCTAAGCGCACACAACGAAGACACTCAGAGCTCCCGCAGGACACTCCGGGTTGAACATAAAGTACCTATATAGTAGAAAGTAGGGTCTCCATTTTAGGAATTGCTATTATGACTTGGGGAAGTATCCCCCACAACAGTACCAAAGGGTATTTATGTATCGATTGAGAGCTGCATGTCGGTCCCTGACCTTATGTGGGGGAGATTAGGTTCAACGTTGCAACGAGGTCCGTGACAATGGATGTGCGTTTCAGAGAGATATGTGGGACGGCGTTACTCCGTGCTTAGCTGGAGTGCGGTTTATGAGGCGGGCAAGTGCCCGTGACCGTCCACAAGATAAAGGTGCGTTGCCTAGTGCACGTACACCCCGCGCCCTAACTAACCGCCGGCAAAGAATCTAAAGTCCAAGCGCTCCTCCAAGCAAACAGGCTACAACCTGGCCCTGCGCGTATGGACCAAAAACCAACCCAAACCTGAGACATCAGCTAAAGCTGCATTATTGCGGGGAGAATGGCCGAGCCCGGACACGCCATTTTGCAGGAAAAATCTGCGAAGCTTTTAATGGGCCTTAGGTCCACACGTCTGCGGAGAATGGACCACGAATCTAGAGATTCGTAGAAAAATGTCACCAGCTCGTGAACAACAGAAGTGGTCGAGTCTCGCGGACAAAACAGCGACGAGAGCTTGCTCGAGCCATCCTTTAGTTTCACCGCGAGAGTCAGCAGAATGCAGCGGAACCGTTTCGGGTGGATTTGGTATGAGGCCTGGGAGCCAGGTGTAGCACAGAAGCCTCAGTCACCGAATCAGGGCGTTTTATGATACTAGTCTTCAACCACCAGTGCCTTGTTGACATGGTTCGGCCTGAAGGTAGCATCCCAGTTCCTATCCGACCGGTAAGGCCATGTCCGACATCCCCTGAATTCCAAGTCTACCTGGAGTCTACTGCAGAGTGTATTCAGACTGGCCGCAACACGAAGCCCAGACTCTGTACCAAAGCCACAGACCAGAACAAGAGCCTACATTTTGGGGCACGGGCTTCGGGTCCTGTAATCACCAAACCCACCATGAAAGGTGCTTCCGAAGCCGCGAAAGATGGAGCTTCCAAAGGTTTTCTGGATGGTATCCTTCTCCCCGAGGAGCCCAGTAGCCCCACAAGAAACCCAAACCCTGAGCCCGAACCGCCAGGCTGATGGAAGGGGCGACTAAACTGAACAAGTACCTAAGCCCTGGACTGTGCCGTAGACCCCAGGCTGGGTGCGAAGTGTTGCCGAAGCTATAGAGGAGAGATCCTGAACGTTTAAGGCCTTGCCTCACCTAATGGGTATTGGGTGCTGCGGGTCTGGGTTGAGTAAACTGGGCCTGACGACAGACACCTTGAATCGGGTTCCTAGTTAGAAGTGACCACTCACCTCGAGCAAAATGACTCCCGTACAGTAAGAACATGCACAGCCACCAAATGTCAGTGACTTCGGTTGCTTCATACTTCATCGACCGCCTGGTATCCTCATCCTACCCTTCAAGCCCTAGCCCTCGATCTCCGCCAGCCGTACCGTCTTTGGGGTTCTGTATGCATACTTATATTGTAAACCTTGGCCCTAATCGCCTCAAAACTCAATTCCATGCCCTAACGATTCGGAGATTTTTGCGCATAGAGATTTAGATCGATTTAGACCCACAAGAGCTTACTGCGAGTTCGTCTTCATCCATCGAAGGGGTCCCAAGGAGGAGAACTTATCGGAAGGGGTCCCAAGGAGGAGAACTTGATATATCCGCCAGTCGTTGCAAATTCAATGATGATGGGCATCAGGTGCTGTGCAAAAAGAGCTCGGCTAGATGGCTTTGGAGCGATGGGTTTGCAATTGCAAATCACAGTTCGAAAGTATAAAGGCCTCCCTCGCCCAAGACCCTATATGAAGTTATGATACCCTAGTCCTAGACCCTAAAGACAAACAACACCCTACACTCCAAAGATCCGCCTTTGAAGGCCCTATAACACCCAGCCACCCCCTTCCCGAAACCCTTCGTGCGACACGCGACAGCCGAGAACGATCCGCCCCATCCTCGGCCACAAGAACTCGTCGTCTGAACCCCGAAACCCTGAACCGTCAGTTGTATGTTTATGTAATATAGGGGCCTTAATAATTACCTATACTACTTTTTGGGGGGTTCCTTATTATAATTCTAGTACGATGAGCCCCCAGACCCTATTCTAATTATTAAGGCCCCTACATGTTTTAATTATGGCTATTACAAAAGGCTGCTACCAATACTGCCATGATTGCTACTGTTCGTATTTATTGGTCTTGTCACTCGGACTGCTGGTACACGTATTTGCAATTTTTGTGTGCATTCTTATTTCGGGCTGTAGTAGCTACCGTAGCATGGCCATTGCAACGTCACGTAGGGTCGAAGGGGTTAAAGGGCCCTATGTGGGGTTTAAAGTTCAAGGCGTTTGGAATTTGAGTTTATGCTTTAGGGCACGTCTGGGAACAAAAACGGAGGTTTCGTGTTACTGGCTTCAGGGTTTGCGGTTTTGGGCTTTAGGTGTTGCAGAGCTTGTTTCAGGATGTGGAGTTTAGGGTTGTAGGGTTCAGGGCTTGGCGTTCAATACTTCGCATCCAGGATCGTCCAGCAAGGTGGGCCTGTGAGGTATGATCTAGCAGAACCAGCTAGCGTTTTGCGGGCCATGAAGGCTTCACTTTTCCATGTTTGAGACAAGCCCTGGAAGCCCAGAGCCCTGCAGCCCGAATGACACGTAAATCCTCCTTGCAGTAGCAATTATTGCTACTTTGGCAATTACAAGGGGTTGTTGCGGCAAAGGGATTGACACGGTTGGGCCGTTTATCTGAAGGGCGCCACAGGCTGTTCTCCTGTTGTCGCGGCTTGAAGCCCTAAAGAGTCGCGGCTAAACGCAACTGGTTTGTACACCAATTGTGGTTTCGGTGGTCAGTGCATACAATCCGCAAGGCTCTTCATAGCAATACCGGTGAGTGTACAGTTGGGCTTCTTTTTGGGCATACTGGTCTTTCAAAACCCGTGCTTCACTTTCGAAAAACCTTTCACCGCGGCTTCTCCGCCTCAAGCCACCTTTTAAACGGAACACATGTGTGGTCGTCAACCAGCTGCAGAAAGGCCCTAAACCCTGCAAACCCTACGGCACGGTGGTAAGTGGCTGCCCTCCGCCCGCCTTACAGAAAAGCACAGATGCCATCGAGCCGTTGCACACGACACCAAGAGATGCAGAACGGAATAGGCACTAGACTATACCTGTAAGCCTTAACCCGCCACAGCTGTACTCCCACACCCTCGTGTAGGCCTCTAGGCCATTCCTGCGAGTACCTCTGGAATACCCTAGAGAATGCTACCTCATAGAATACCCCCCCACATCTATATATATATATATATATTTATAATATATGTCATGCCACTGTATACCTTATATATCTATATATATATATATACATGCGCATGCCCTAGATCTTCCAGATCAGCCCGTTTCCCGCGGAAAGCCAAGCTCATGGCCTCAAGCGAGAACCCGGAGAAAAGGTGTAAACCCGAAACCTCAAGCCCGAGACCCTCAAAACTCTTCCGCACTCTGAATCCTTGCATCGAGGGTTTTTTAAACCTTCAATACTCCTCCGAAATCTATAGATCGTTGAGGAGCCAAGAACTTAAGGGCCCACGCTTAGTTCCTTTGCTGCAATTGGCGCGGATCTCCTCCACGCCTCCTCGGCTGGTCTCGGCAATGCCGTTCATGAATAAGGTCGGCTTGAAAGTTCAGGGTTAAGGGCTCTTCGGGATGGTCGCAACAGTTGCGTTTCCCATCTGTGACTCGTCTTCGGCTTCGGATATTGCTGAAAGTAGTGGGCTTCGAGCCAAACACAAAACCGTAGCCCCAAATATAGAGTTGGTTTGGGGGGTCATGCCTGTCCACATGTTGGGGTTGGGCTTGCCGCCAAAAGTTCAGTGAAGAACCGCTGAAACAAGTGATTCAAATAAATCGTTGTAGCCCTTGCTTATAGCTCTCTATGATTTCTGGCTTGCATTATACGATCTCATATGATCATGCTATATCATATGCTATATTATACCATAGTAGACTATGGTATACTATGTTGTACTACATTACACTATTTTTGCTACATCATACGATATTACACTCTATTTTGCTACATGAACATACTATATTACACTGTATTATATCATACTACAGCAGCTCGGACAGGCCCGGCGGGAGGAGACGCGAGAATTGGTCCTGGATGCGACTTGCCCAGCATTTCGGGGAGTTCCGGGTTTTGACGGGCTCTGACGTCCTTGCTGGAAGACCTATACACCTCACACGACAATAACCCACTTTTCTGTAGGTTGTTGAAACTAGGTTATGGTAGTTTAGGTAGGGTGCACTCAAGTTGAGAGATGAGGCGACATACCAAGCCGGTGACGGAAACCTGGTGGGGGGTAATTGCGGTCCCAGTCAGAACCGACTTGTAACCTACTATTCGGGCAACTGGAGCACCAGGGTATGCCTGTATGCTGTGAACGAGGTTTCGTGGCAGCTCTTTTTACAACGTGGTGCTTGACTGGCTTGCTTCTAAATTCACCTGCATATGTCGTTTTCAGAGCTTGTGCATGGTTCCAGAGATCGACAGCTAGATAGGTAGAGTGACAGGGGATGTTCGTGTGTGTACATGACTGATTCATATATAGACGCATACATGTGTGCATGTATGTTTGTCGTATGTTGCATGAGCACGGTAAACATACGTAGAAGAACAACAGGTTGTCGAAGGGACACAGGGGGGGAGGTGGAGGGGGCAGACTTCAAAATTGAAAGATGCTTCAGCAATCCGCGGGTGGGCGGGGTCGAGAGCAGAGGAGCTCGGTTGAGGGTCACGGGCCGCACTTTGCCACACTCTGTAAAGTCTTCAGGTTTAGCTTGAGGCTTAGGATGTTTTAGGTTCAGCTTTCCGGAATTGAATTCCTTCTCCTGCTCGGAGACACGTTGATTTCGGTTTGGTGAGTTGTCTTTTGTTTTGCTCTAGAGTCCTTGGTTCGTTTCAACCATGTAGGCAGCATCGATGTAGGAAAGCACCTGGTCGCAGGATCAGAAGTGGATGGGGCTCGAGTGCACAACTTCTACCAACCACATGCACATCAGGTGTCGATGTGCTACAAAAGCAATGCGATGCATGCACTTGTCACTCAAGCAAGTAAAAGTCCGACCTTGCATGAAGTTGCAGGTATCTCCTCCATCCACTTCGGCACCTGCCGGTGAGGAAGAAACTGAGAAGGCAGATCCCGATGCTCTTGTTACAGCGTCACTATTACAGACCCTAGACCTTGCCTTTAGGTGATAGTGGCCTCCACTCTCACTACCACTACAAGCACGACGACGACCACTGCTACTACTGCCGCTACTACTACTACTACTACTACTACTACTGGGTGACAAAACTACTGCTGCTACTACTACTACTACGACTAGTTAATGGCAAGAGGAAAACGACTATGGTTACGAGTCTTCCTGACTTATGTCGCCGTCGCTGGCTTTGGGTGTCAAGGAGTGAAGGTGACCAATTCCTTGTGAAGCTGTGCCGAAGCAGAGGAAGCATGCTAAACCTCAAGGGCTGTGGTTTGGAGTCAAGACGTAGCAATTACCCTGAAACCCGTTTGTAAGGCTTTTTTCACTTGAAGTCCTTAGCGGCTTGCCGTGATGTTTCGCATTGGCAGCAGCAAATCTACCTAGGGGCTCCATAGTAGTTCCTTTTGGGGTTCATATTTAGAGTTCTATAAGGTAATCCCAAAAAGGAACTACTATGGAGCCTATGGGTAGATTCGAAGGTTCAGGGGATTCGGGCTGGAGATGGGAATGGGGCCTTGGGAAAGATCAGAACCCGAAGTACTCATGGCAGTTTGCATTCGTGAAGCCTGAGATAGGAGGTTATCTCTCCAAAAGCCCTAAACCCTCCACCCTAAAACCTTTCTTAGGCTTCCTTATGAAGCCCAATACCCTATTCTAATTGTCAGTGCCCCTGAATACACACATATATATATATAAACATGTATTGTTTTTTGCAGGGCGCTAGAGACCCGCAGGCAGTGGAGAGAAGCAGAAGCCACCGCGAGGCTCTGCCAGGGCTTCGCACGCTGCGGTCCTGACTTCGAGATGAAGGGATAAAGGCAAAAATTGTAGTAGTAGTAGTAGTAGTAGTAGGAGTAGCAGCAGTAGTCGTAGTGGTAGTGGTAGTCGTAGTAGTAGTAGTAGTCGTCGTAGTAGTAGTAGTAGTGGTAGTGGTAGTGGTAGTGTTAGTGTTAGTGTTAGTGGTAGTGGTAGTGGTAGTAGTAGTACTGGTAGTAGTAGTAGTAGTAGTAGTAGCAGTAGTAGTAGTAGTTCTTAGGGTTCCTAACTTTGCTCATAATGTTTTATAAACAGCAACTCTTGTTCCAATTATGAAGGCCTCTCTGTTTGCGAATTGCCCGCACGACGCACGGATGACCAAGATTCGAACCGTTTCGCGTGCTCTTGCTGCTGATTGCCAGGAGCTTACAGCTCGCAGCAGCTTGGCTTTGCAGTGGCTTCTTATACTTGAGAAAGACTTAAAGAGGTTTGGCATCTTCATACAGTATCGGCCCTGAACTGAACAAGTTCATTCGTTGTAGCATCCCTCAGTGCACATGCATGCTCATACTACAGTAATCTCGGGGTCTTAATACTTACCTATTGCTATTTTATAAGTATAGTATAATGGACCCAAAAACCCTATCCAAATTGCTAAGGCCACTATGTTATATCCTTATAATCGCCATAGTTATATGTATATATATATACCAGAAAGATAGATACATATAAGACAAGATAGGGAGGTAGAAAGATAGATGTACACAGAGGGTTTGGGGCAGTGCCCCCTGCAACCTTTTAACTCCGATCCCCCAAAACCCGAACCCAGAGATCCCAATATTCCTTAATTGAGGAATATGCCTTAAATTTTTGGGGGCTTAATATTATGATTTAAGGTATATTCCTTAATTAAGGAGTATTGGGTTCTTTGAGAAGGCAATAGTTGAACCACAGCTCTTGGATGACGAAGCTAGAGCTATACACAAATTGCAGGTAAGGCTTTGGGATATTTTATTTTTTCCCTTATTGGGCTTAAGAGGATCTCATTTGCTAAAATTTTTCAAAAGCTTTAAGAGCCCCACCTAGAATTGAAGGTCTACGGCTTCTGACCGCCTACACTTTAACCTCCGAATAGCCCATGAAGCCCATTCATAAATTGAATTCCAGAACCGCTGACCCTAAAGCCCCCAAGTCCTGAGACCCTGAAGCCAACAACCCCTAAACCCAAAGCCCCGAAACCGACCTAGCAACGCAAGAGGCAGGCACAATCGCACTGAGATCGTGAAGCCTTGCGATGATGTGAGCCTCAAACCCCTGGAACATCCTGAAGCCCAGATCCTGCAGCCCGGAGCCCTAGGATCCAATCCTATAACTCAGGTCGACCGCGGACACTGACCCGCATGGGGAGCATGAAAGGTGCTCATAGATCCGATCGCATAGGCTGCAAGGTCTGGCTATCAGACTTAGGGCTTGAGGTCTACGAAAGAGGCCTGAATGATTGCCTATACTACTTTGGGGGGGGCTCCTTATTATAATTGTAGTATATTGGGCCCAAACCATATTCTGGTTATGAAGGCCCCTATAGTACAGGGTTAGGGGTTCATGATTCTGAGAGTCAACGTTGCTGAACGTAGAGTTCTTGGACCCCTGCGATTGGGGTTTCAGGGTCTGGGGATTTCCGCCGTGGATGCGGGTTTAGGGGTGTGGATTCCCGCTTGATGGCTTGACAGATAAGGTCGGACGTGAATGAAAGCTCAAAGCTTTGATCAAGAAAGCTTGACTGACTGGAGATATCTAGTACGAAAGGTTCAACTGCCTTTTCATTGGAGGCATCATGTCTTTCGGAGCTGCCCCCACGCCAAGCCCCGAAGCTCACAGCCCACAACCCACAAGCACTAAACCCCATAAGCCCAATGCCTCTCGCAGATCGGGCGAATCATGTGGGAACTTGATGATGAACCCCTTGTTTCTGCTCTCACAAGGAGTTCTCAATCAGGCTCCTGTTCTCATTCCAGTGCCGACCATAGGGTGGTGCGGGAATCAAGGCGCCTACACAGTTTACCAACTTGTAAGAACACAAAACGGCATAACTGGTTGGAAAAGGGGTTGACGCGACTTCAAAAACTATACAAGGCATTATAGTGCAGCTGATATGGTAACTAGACGGGATTGCTATGAGTATCTCCGATCCGCCAGAACTAAACGGAAAAAAGCAGTTGAACTCCCCAGCCCTACATTTGCGCACCTCCTCGCAGGGAGCCGCGACGATAAAGATCCAGTCGTCTACTTCCTCAAGGACCACTATTGCTGCGGCATATACCAGTTGATAATGGTACTACTACTACCACCACCACCACCACGACTACTACTACTACTACTCCTCCTCCTGCTACTGCTACTGCTACTGCTACTGCTACTACTACTACTACTACAATGTCTGCTCCTGCTACTGTAACCATGCCTGCTTGTCTAGATCTGGTTAGGATCTTTAAAACACTCCGAAGTCACCCGTCTCCATGGAGTTTCCAGGAGCAGCTCCTCAGCAGCCAGAATGAGCTCGACGAGCGCTTGGACAAACACCAGGTGCGGCTGCTTGCGTTTGTTGGTTTAGGGATTTATGCATTGAGGTAAGAGTCTGAAAGGTTAGGATTTGGGGGTTTAGGGCGTGAAGGTCTAGGGATGTAGAAATTAGGGCGTAGGTGCTTGGGGTCTCGGGTGTATGGTGTTGAGGGCTTAAGGGTTGCGGGGTCTACCGTCAAGGGGTTTACGCTGAAGCGCTTTAGGGTTGGGAGCGATTTCTAGGGGACTCCACAGGCACTTACAAGCGCTTACAAGAGCTATCTATGGGCCCAGACACCCTCAAGCCTCAGTCAGTTTGTCTCGTGCCGCGCTTCAAAGAGCGAACATAGGGAGAATGGCCTATGAAAAGACAGCCTCTAGAGTCTTAGAGTCTTAGAGAAGCTCTAAGTCGCAGACCCGAACCTTAAAGTTTACAGGCCGAAACCCAAATCCTAATACCATAACCCTTTAAGCCCAAATCGTCATACGGCAGAGCTCTGAACTCCAAGGACCTAAACTATGAAGTTAAGCCTTAGCCCCTCTGTCCTAATCCACTTAGCTTAACCCCATGATGCCAAAATAAACCAACGGCCTGAACCTGAAATTGGAACCTTAACTAACCATTATGTTGGTTTTCGAACCATTGCAGACATTCTTCACCACCTGAAAGGCTTCAAGTCTCCGTCTAAAACTCCATAACTTCATAGGAGCGATAAAGCTCTAGGCTCTAGGGACGTTGAGCCCATCCATGTAACCCTGCACCCCGCAGCCGAATCCTAGTCAGAAGCTGCGCCCTCGAGGTTCGGCGAGCACGCGACAAGCTGCTTTCAGCGCTGGAAGGAAATCCGGCGATCGAAGGTGCAGACCCTGCCCAACAGATTCTAGCATTTTGTGCAGCCAGTAGCATCGAATAGCTATCCTAAATCCTAGACCCCTAAAACAAATGCCTCTAAGGCCCACAAAATTCCGGACCTTGGCAAGAAGACCACTTCGGATGCCTTCTTAAAGCCGATTAAAGCCCTATCATGTAGCAATAGAGGCCTTAATCATTCAAACACGGGCTTTGACAAATGATGCAGTGTTGCAGTTGTTTTTTTTTTCGGGTTTTGGGGCCCTCAGTTGGAATCCCTATCAATGTCAGAGTGCTCGCGGGGTTCAGGGGCAAATATCTTTCACACGACGGTGTTACGTAATATGGTCCGCGATGCGCACTTTGCGGCAATGGAAATTCTGCGCTCACGTGTCATTTTGCTTGCAAGTACTTATGTGTTAAACTTGCGGGAGTACTGAGGCTTGGTGACTTGGTGCCACTCGTTTCTTCCTGTAGTGGGTTGAGTCGACCATAGTCGACCCCAAGCTGACTTTCCCTGCAATGATCCACCATGTCGGCTTTGCAGGTGGCAGCGACGAAGAGATGAACCGCATCATCATCTACAAAGGCCGCCCTCTGCTGCTTTGGCTGAAATGGGGGGTCCGCTTTCACAACCAGAAAAGGACGTTTTTTTCCCCGGGTTTTATGGGGCTTTATAGCCCTATAAGTCGGAGAACTTCCGCTCGAGCCTCGCACCGAGCCCTCGCCTCAAAAGGAAAGAGCCCAGGAAGCTTTTAGGGGTTTAGGGTTGCTTGAGAATCTACATCTCAAGACCCGGCGATGTAAATCCGTCGGCTCCAGGGCAATTTACACAGTACGCTGAGAACACTAAGCCAGAAACTGCTTTTGCAGCATCCCCGGCGCGACCACGACACACTGAGGAAGGCGCAGCTACTTCACTTTGCGGCCACACGGAAGCGATTAGTTTACTGTGTCAATTTGTTGTGGAAACAGGTGTTGAGCTGTATGAGGACAGTTTGGCTGAACCCTCAAAGTCCTGAGCCCCAAAACCCTCAACCCTAGCCGGTTTAGTTTAGTTGAAGCCACGATATGCCCCGTTTGCCAGGCAGAGTGACAAGTTGAGAAATACCGCAGGTAGTCAGACAATAAATCTGTAGGCATTGAGGACCTTGTAATCCTACTTACTTGGTCCCCCGCAACAATTACATACTTCGAAGTGGACGCTACGTTCGTAATAACTCACCCATAGGCCCCATAGTAGTTCCTTTTGGGGTTCATATTTAGAATTCTAAAAGGTAGTCCCAAAAAGGAACTACTATGGAGCCTATGGGTAACATAGGGACCTTAAGGATGGGACGGAGCAGTGACTATTTCAGCAGACTGCGTGGAGCTTCTGGAGGATGTAATGGCCATTGGGTTTAAGCCTTAAAACCAAAACCCCAAAACCCTCAAAAACCCAAACACCAAACCTTATAAACCCCAAGCCCTAAACCCTAGACCCTCGCCGGATCGCATACAAATTTCTTGTTGCGACTTCTAGACCAAGGGGTCGCTAACTCTACCTCGGCGGCTTCGGTGGATGGAGATATAGGGCTCGGCGGTTTAGGGTTTAGGTTTGCGCATTCTATTGTTCTAGTAATCGTGTATACTCTGGATCTACGATTGAATTTCTACGAAACTTAGATCTCGTATGTTATCGCTCAAGCCCCACCCGCCAAAAAATGTCCTACTCGAGCTGCCTGCCCTGTCGGTCGTGCTTTTGTCGGTAGGGCCATTAATGATGTTATTGAGGCTTCCAGGTAAATATGCAACCAGCAAAGGGTTTACAGGTAAAGATGCCAAACTTGTAGCAGGAGCCCTGAGGAATAGTTTTCAATAATCTTCAGGCTGCTAGTCCCTGTTACTGTTATTATACGACCCAACGAGCCTCTTGGATTAGAAGTATTACGCCCGCAAACCCTCCTTGCCAATCTATACCCTATATCCGTAACCCGAAATCCTAAACCCGAAGCCACCTAAGCATTGGCTAAACCCCAGAAAAGGAATTAAGTGGAACTACAATGGAGACTATATAGGTGTTACCCGGGAGACCTGAGCAGCAGCTAAGGTATGGGTCTCCGCCCGACTGAAGGAGAGCACGTGCGTCGAAAGGCAGGATGTTTTACACAGAGTTGAAGGTTTAGAGTTTAAAGTTTAGGATTTAGAGCTCAATGCTTAGAGTTTAAGGCTCCGGAATTGGGGGTCAGGGGCAGTCGCCGTTTTTGCGCAAGGTGGGCGAAGGATGGATGATTTCGGAATCCAGAAACCGGGACTACCGTGTTAGGAGGGAGGGACAACGAACAACAAGAAACGACACTTAGTGAACCGAAGTCCCGGAGTTAAACTCTGCATCTTGGGCCAAACCATCAGCCCGAAAGAACCCTAAACCCCTAAACCCTAAACCCCCATGGGAGTCAAAAGTCCGCAGTGAAGCTCAGACAAATTTAAACTTTGACCCCTTTAAATCCCCCCCCCCCCAAAGAACAACATGTGTAACATAAGCCTATATACTCCACCCCAACCCTAAACGCTGGCCCTTAAACCGTAAAGCCCCGTCAGGCTATTCCCTTTGCTGTCCGAGCACGACCTCTTTGCCAAAGCCAAGCACCAGACACGACCAGGACGGGCCACCCTGAGCCCCGCTCAATATCGCAGACCCCAAACTCATCCAAAACATGCTGACACTGACCTTATAACGTCTTCGCGTGACTACCCATAGGCCCCATAGTAGTTCCTTTTGGTTCATATTTAGAATTCTAAAAGGTAATCCCAGAAAGGAACTACTATGGGGCCTATGGGTAGGATGACGTACTACGTAGGATGGAGCCGATGCTCCCGTGTGGGCCACAAGGCTAAGGGCCATTCAATCGGGCTTTTGGTCCCAGAGGCTTGTCGGAGCTTTTTCAGGCCGGGGGTTTGATTATATATCATACGTTATATACTAGTTATACATTATATATGATATATTATATACTATATCATATATAGTATGTTTGGGGTGAGGGCTCCGGGATTTTGGGGGTCTCAAGGCTTGGGGCTTCGAAGCTTGTTTCTTTCCGCACATTCAGCATTGCGCCGAGTGTGCCCTGAGCCTTTAATCCCTAAACCTTTGCCTCACGGCTTCGACAAGTCAGGGCGCTTGGGATAGGGTTTAGGGTTTAGGGTTTAGGGATAGGGGCGTAAGCAGACCAGGTGATATGGTGTTCGTTCTCACATCTTCTAACCCTTAAGATGGCATACGCTTGGATTAAAGGCTCGTGGAGTTTAACAAACTCCCCAGTGACTGTCTCAGGCAGCAACGACGAGACTTGGTTGGACTCCATCCACATCGCTGCCGGTTTAGGCCGGGAGCCTTGTTTGTCCCAAAGGCTCCAAGTACCGATAGATATACATGTGTATATATATATACATATATATAAAATATATGTATAACTCTCTATATACCTATATAAACATACACACACATATATACATACATAGATATTTACATACAGATAGATAGTAGGTCCTGAGTAGATATTAGGGAACCCAACGTATCTACTACATTCTTACTGGCTGCACTATTCACCGATTGGTGTATTCTGGAAGGCAATGGCAGCAGAAGACTCTCACAGCAACCCTGAAGCCCTAAACCCTAAAACCCCAAGCCTTCAACCCGTCAACAACTCAAAACGTCGAAATACTTCTCCCTCAAGCCCCAAAGCTTTAGCCCTACGTCCGAAGGCTCGTCTTAATTTCAAGTCCGACACCTGCAGACCCTGGATCTTCAGAACAACGCCTACACGCCAAGGCAAAAGCACTGAAACGCAAAGCTTCAACTTGAAGCCCAATCCTACATGCACAACCATACCACGAAACTCCGATATCTCGCACGTATAATACCCCGTTTACAATTAAAGAGGAACCTTCTTCTTGTTACTGGAAATTATCATTAGTGAAATTTCGTTTGTTATTAGGATTTCGTTTTTATACTTAGCCGCCGTCTTCTTGACCGAAGGGGGGGTTACTGGACCCTTTGGCTACCGTACAGCCCAACTTATATCCCAAAACCTACGCCCGAAGTCATGAATCCTAAGTCCCTGAACCCCCAAAGCTCAAACTCAAACCCCCGATACCCTTCATTCGACCCTATAACCCTAAAACACTTCTTAACCCTAAACCGCCAAACATTGCGCCTGACACCGGCCACATCCGAAGGAGCAGTCGGAGTGATGGAGGTGTTGCGCGATCATGTGGTGCTCCAGGCCTTGGTTTCCAGATCTTTGCCCTGATTTAGGTTTATGGGTTTAGGGTTTACCCATAGGCCCCATAGTAGTTCCTTTATGGGAGTACCTGTCCCAAAAAGGAACTACTTTGGGGCCTATGGGTAGGCTTCAAGTATACGAACATAACCAAATGGGGGGTCTCAAGTCTATGCATACCTAGGGGCTCCATAGTAGTTCCTTTTTGGGTTCATGTTTAGCATCCTATAAGGTAATCCCAAAAAGAAACTACTATGGAGCTTATGGGTAGTACCTACTTTGGGCTATGTGGGGCCCCAGGGTTCGCACGGCTGGCTCCGTGCATACGTACAGTCATGAGTGGAGGTTGTGTCCAGCCTGTCCCTTTGATGTGTCCTTGAGTCTTGGGATTTAGGGCCTTGTGTTTCGTATCGTATTGTTTGGTTGCACCCGATGGGATTTGAGGCACAGCTTGAAGTTGTCTTCTCTTGTCTTCCAGACGTAGTGGTGAATCCTTGCATGCTTTTTTCGAGTTGCGAGAGCCGAACAGCCCAGATGTTCCTAACGTTTCTGATGAATCTCATGGCACAGGCCAAGGCCAAGACGCAGTCGCACTACGTGAACACCCCCTGCTGCTCGGATCTCCCGACCAAGAGGCTCCAAAAGCCTTTCATTAAAGGGTACCCTGAGCTAAAAGAAGTACGTGCCGCTGTAAAAGGGTCTACATTTTTTATGTGTGCGTGTATATGCATATATATATATATACATACGTATGTGCTTATGTATGTACATATATATGTATATGTATATACATATATATACACATATTTTTGTACATATATATATATATAGATTCATGAAGCTATTTGCATACACACTGGGTTGCAGGAAATTCTTGAGTTGCGAGTGCGATTCGGTGCAGTGCAAGCAAGCGATTGTGCTGGGAATCCTGTGTTCGAATTCGGCTCCAAGTGCTATCAGAAGAGTCGAGTTCCGTCTAGCCAAGAGGAAAGGGATCTCTAGGGTTCTTTAAAGGGATCTATAGAGTTTAGGATTTAGGGTCTACTTGGAGGATCATGGGACGTAGTAAGTAGGGTTATAAGTAAGGTAACTATAGTTATATCTACTTATCACCTTAGTTAAGGTACTTATAACACTACTTACTGAGTCCCATGATCCTCTAAGTACTGTCGGTTTAGGGATTAGGACTTAGGGACGGGACATTATTCAGGGTTGCGCTGATAATCGGCTAGCCCCAACTCTCAAGCCGACATGTACGAGGTAAGACAGAGGTTTCGCCAACTGCTATCGGTATGTCTTGATAACTTCTGTGGCGACATGTTCTGGTGGTGAGGCCTTAAGCATTCTTATATCGGCTGGCGAACATTGTTTCATGACTCAGGAGGGAGGGACCACGAGGCTGGCACCTACACCCAAACCCCTAAATCCTAAATCGTTTCTTGCTTTCAGACTTAGCTCCATACGACACCATAGAGGTCTTAATACGTCCTGCACTCTGGACCCCAAAGAAAAAACTGCAGCAATGCAGCAAGCTGAGGTTTGGTCCATCACAGGCCAGAGCACGGCCAACCCTGGCCACTTGGCTGCTATGTGTTGGGGCTAGGGTTTAGGGTTTTGCAGGTTTAGGGTCCAGGGGTTTATGTATAGCTCAGGTGCAAAAGGTGTTTAGGATTTACGGCTTGGGGTTTGGGAGGCGAGGGGGTGAGGGCCGAATTTAGGATTCAGAGAGCCTAGATGGCCCAGATGTTCGGGTAGACTCGTGCAGCATCTCAGGCTCAAACTGAAAGGGGTGAGTTTGTGTTTTTATTTTTCTGGTCATTTCGCTTGAACCCTGAATCAATCAGGGTTTAGATCTGCTACAATTAGGCCTTGCTCAGAACTCAGTTTCCAGCGAAACAAGGCCAAGTAAAGATAAATATCTTGTGTCCGGTGGGGCCAAGAGTTGACTGTAAGTATGAGAAATTAGGATATCTGGAGTTTAGAGTATAACATGCGATTGTTGTTCCTTCGGGTTCCTTGCTATAAGTATACCAGACAGCAGCCCAAAAACCCTATTCTTATAATTAAGGCCAATACATTTCGGCTGTTTTGGTACATGACAAGCCTTATTAGGGCTTCTTAATTCTTATCATTAAGGCCCATACCTTCGGGTTTTTTAGTACATGACAAGCCTTGGGGCTTCTCGACAGGTTACGCAACCCAAAGGCCTTTCGTGTTCGTCCAGCAACCTAAGAGAGACTTCAATATCCCTTAATTAAGGAATATCCCTTAAATCATATTAGGGATCCTACCATAGTTTAAGGAATATTATTTAAATCGTATTATGGATCCTACCATAATTTAAGGAATATTCCTTAATTAAGGGATATTGGAGTCTCTGGGAACTCCAGTAGACAACTACTTCACGCCCCCATCGAGTAGAAGCTTCGGGTTTCAGCGTCGTTTGGTTGTGTTTTCGAAATTAGGCTACGGGGCCAGGGAATCGTAAGGTTGACGAAGAATGAATTGGTTTCGGGTGCGTTTAGGGTTTAGGGTTTGGCATACATTCGCTTGACTACCATCTCATCACAGGATGGGGCCTGTTTGGCCCAAACCGCCTGGTCCCACATCCTTAAGCGAGAACCCTTTTGCTGCGCAGACGGAAAAGAAAGCTACCGAGGTTTCTGGCCTTTCGGGGCTCTAGCTTCGCGCTCATTTTCAAATACGGCGTACGTCGAGTCTGAATTCTTTGGATTCGGACTAAAGGAGTCTTGCCAGCGTCTCACCTGATGTCAAGACGCCATGAATCTAGCTGAATCGTGATGTTGTAGCACGTATCTGAGGGAGGAGGAGTACTACATCCCGCTGCACGATGCCACCAATGCCGGCTGCTTCCTCAGTGAGCATCGCTCGCAGCTGTGGGTTCGGCTCGAGGGTCAAACTATGGAATTAGGTCCCCAAAGCCATAGTCGGGATGGTCTTTTGGGAGCCAGTTCCATATTGGTAGTAATATGGACCCTCTGGGTTTGAGAGTCTAGGTATCAGCAAAGTTTTGCTCCGGTTGATCCCCGTCCACTTCGAGTCTCCCTAAACTGGGATTCTTGTTAAGGAATTTAATTTAAGTTACCATAATAGGGATCTATAGTAAGTAATATGGTTTCTTTATTATGGTAACTTAAATTGAAAGCCTTAGAAGAATCCAGAGATGCTCAAGGAAGGCCTAAACCCAATCCCACTTCGACCACCTCATTGCCGCAGTAGCCCGCTCATAAGCCTGGGCCCCTGCCTGGAGGGGCAGGGGACTTAGTAAGTAGGTTATAAGTAGAGTTATAAGTACCCTAAATAGAGTTACCCCAATTATAACCCTACTTATAAGCGACTTACTAAGTCCCCTGGCCCTCCAAGTAGCCAACTCTGATGTACTCGTAGGATAGCCCAGGGCCTCCTGGGCTACGGCTTTGTCAAAATCTCTGAAACTGAAGCTCCAGCAAGTCCTTGGGAGTTCTGCGACTGGACTTTGAAGACGCCTAGTAGTGAGACATCTCGCCGTAGAGTTCAGGGTCTTCTCAGAGCATGACTTTCTTCGGTTCATAATGTTTTACACAGTCTTTAGGTCACAAGGTAGGGTAGCTCGAAAGCCGGATGTGCCGCCGTCTTTTGTATGGGTCTCCGTCAAAACAAGGGATTAGAGGCCGCACCGTGCCCTCAGTCAGCCTCGTCCACACATTCGTTAGAGGGGGTTTTCGGGTTGAAGACAGTGACACATTCCTAGTAGCTGAGTAGATAACCTTTAACCTTTTGGGGGTTAATAGAATCCTACCATAATTGAAAAGGTTAACCTTTGTTGGGCTAGGATACTCAGCCCCAGCATTAATGCTATAAACCCCGCTCGGCCAGGCAACATCGAAGTGTCCATGTGGCTGTTGACACACGGGGCAGATGCCCGAGCTAAGAACAAGGACCGGCTGGGTTCAGGGTTGAGGCTTTAGGGCTGAATATGGGGCCTAACTGATTAAAAAAATGGGAGTTCCTTATTATGGTTATAGTATAATATACCCCAAAACCTTATTCTAGTTATTACTACAGTAGGGGTCTTCTGTGCGCAGCCCTTGAAGCCCAAAGAGGGGTTTAGGGTTCGGACTATGAGGATAGTTCGAATGTCAATCCTTGGAGGGTCTTTGCACAAATAACCCGCATTCTTTGGCTAAGTTCGTAAGTTCTGTAGCCGCAGAAACTGCTGAATGAAGCTGCGTGAATCCGAATTCTAAGCCAAGCAATAGAAGACCCCTGGTCCTATATGCCAAACACCCAGATCGACTGCATTGAGAGTCAAAACTCAGACGCCAGTGGGCTCGAGGACGGGGTAACTCCTCTCCACTTCGTCGCCCTGCGAGGCAATGTGCTTCGGATATCTTCGTATGCACCCTTTGCCTCAAGCCCCAAACCCTCTACTTTCTAGGGTGCTTCATTATGTCCTCGAACATGTCCTCAGAAGGATCAGCTTTCGGTGCTATTGGGGCTGGTATTAGGTTTATGGCTCAAGGTTGGTTTGAACCAGTGCCTTCAAGCCTTGCGTGGCAAGGCAGAGCGGAGCCTTGTGTTGTTGGGGTTTAGGGCAAATGTGCCGGGCTAATTTTTGTTCAGCTGCAGCAAGCTGTCTTCCTTGCCAGAACCCAAAACAATTCTCGGCATGCGACACAGGATTGGTCCCCGCATCAAGCGGTGCATTTCGGAATATGGGCAGTTGCTTTTGGAACACACTGTAGGGTCGTTGCAGGAATCTTTGCCAACCTTGATTCCTTAGTGAAAATTTATGCACCCACATTTGCCTGCTCTGCATATATAAATACATATGTACACACACACACGACATCTGTCTGTCGCCCAGGCCTTGATGGTACAACATCTGTGTTTCAGCCCTAAACGTAAGCATACGTGTGGGTCTGTCAGGTCTGTATCGTGGTGAAGAAGAAGATGATGCTGGTGGTGGTGGTATATATACAACAATAGATACATACATGCATACATACATACATACGTATGTGCACACACACACGCACGCGTGCCTGTGCATATGCATATGTAAAATAGGTGTATATATATATATATATATATTTGTTTGTTTATGCCCGAACCGAGAGCTTTGAGCTTTTGGACTCATTATCTAGCATACAGATTCTACAGACTGTCGCGGAGGAAAGGAGTGCTTCAAAGTCAAAAATCCTCGATGTCGGCTAGCGGCGTAATTAGTATTCCGTTTTGAAAGTACCCATAGGCTCCATAGTCGGGGGGAAGGGCGTGGGGGCATGGGTAGAGCCTTGGCTCGAACTATCGGCCGGGCGCAGTATACATAGAAATTCGCTCAGCCCGTACAATTTTTACCCTTACACTAACATCCCTCATAAAGAGCATGCCCTTCGCGCCAGGAGTGGTTGGAGGGATTGAGAGCGACGACGAGGCAGCGGAAACCTGTAACCCGAACCTAAATCAACCAATGCATAAAGCCTTTAATTCATTTGTATATATTGTGATGGTGGCAACCAGTCATTATTGTTATCACAACGGTGCTGCCATCTTTTTATCCAAACCCCTCAACCTCAATTCCCGGAGCCCACAACATGGGCACACAAAAGGCTTAAGTCCATGACTCTAACCCGCAGAGCCCTCTAGGGAAGTAGCCCCTCAAGAAGAACCCAGAAGAAGGTCATTCGATTGGTGCAAGTCTTGTGCCAACGTGGCGCATCTCTGGAGTCAAGGACTGCGATGCAAGTTGCGTGTGCGGGTACCATCGGGGCTGAAATTCAAGCAGTTACACTGACTCCTCTTCCTTGGGGTCAGTAGCATAGGGGTCTATATAAGTAATTACTAACTAGTCTTAATCTTGTTTTCAGGTGGTCCTTAACTATCCGGGAACCTAACTATTAAGACCCGTGCCTGAAATCCAGCGGCAGTCTATAAGAATTGCCATAAGGGGCTACTAGCACAGTAGCAGTCCCAACAGAAGTCGTCGTCCTGGTGACAACATCGGCGATGGTTAGTTCATTTATGAGATCCTTGGTTTGGGAAGCAGGTCTTCGGGTCCAGCTGCTTCGAATTGCTTTGTGGTCTCGTTTGGAGCCCAACTGCATCAATGCAGTCCCCACGCAACTGCAGGATACCAATGTCGCATCCCGACCCGTTGATGCGTGGGAAGATGCTTTGTCGCAAGTGTTCAGATTCCTTTTTCAAGTAAGAGCGCAAGTTGCCGCACCTGTACTGCCGGCGCAAGCATGTATACTCCCAGGTACCCTAACCCAGATAGAACACAGCTACCGCTGGGCTTATGCAGCTACAGGTGCCCCTCATTTAGACGTGGAGACAAGGCTTTGAACACGTGGTAATACTTTCCCCTTAATTGCAGCCCTTACAGCCTGTGCAGAAACCCTAAGGCTTGTCGAGTGCGGGTGCCACAAAGCTGAGAGCACTAAACCCTAGAACCGTACTATGAAGCCCTGGGCCTTACAGACAGCAACGAACCCGAAACCCCACTCAAGAAGAAGCAGTTTCATCATCAGTTCGCAACCGTATCTAAAGTGATTTCAGCACCCACAATATACGTACACAAGTACATGCATACATACATACATACATAAGAATCGGAACATAGGGGCCTGAATGACTCACGGTGCTATTCCTGAGGCTTTCCTAGTGGTCCTAGTATAGCTAGAGCGAACTTTCCGGAGTTCGAAACTGAAAGTCAGGCAATCGCACTGTTGGACTTCATGACAAACGGTTTACACAGGCAATTTCCTTTCAGCTTCTTTCTTGTGATCCTAACGCAACATCGCATACAGCGGTTTTCGGTTCACATGTTGTTTTCGCACACATTTTTCTGGAGGTTTCGACGACGGCCTCTCAGCAAGCACTGACATTTCTAATGATTCCAATGAAGATGTGTTGAACCGAACCCTCGTGGTTCCCGGAAGAACCTTGAACTCTGAAATAGTAGTTGGACCCTGTGAGAGTCAAAACCCTGTAGCTTGAAACCCCCCAGAAAGAAGAATCCTGGAACACCAAATCTCATCCCAGGGTCCCCCTTGAGCTGGCCGCCACCGACCAGAGTCGACCCTTCTCTCATGTAGTCTTGTAGATGGTTGGGCTTTTCCTTAGTGAATGATCAGGGGGCGTAGTAAGCCAGCTACAAGTCAGACTACATAAGAAGGGAGGTGTATATAGCTTCAATTTTGCAGTATTCAGGTATAGCCTCCGTGCTAAGTGCCCTAGGTTAAGGGCTTGGGCGTAGGGTTTTATATAGCAGGATGTAGTGGCATGAATAGGTTTCGGGTTTAGGCTTGTAGGACTGAATGCGCTTGGAATCCCACGTTTTTGTAGCAAGGGCCGGAAGTCAGGAGGAAAGTTGCAGGCCCTGGTGTTTGTGCGCATTTCTGTAGGAGCTGTTCCCAACTTGCAAGAGTTCCTTAAGCATACGAAAGGATGCCCAAACAGTAGCTGAAATGCACACCACGAGATAGAATGGGGCCAAAACCCGGTGAATGTATCTACTACTCTATGCTCCAAACACCTGTGCTAGTTCAGGCCCCAGGCTGCGGGTATTTCGGTCTTGTGCCTGGTGCCGGGTTTCAGTACATATACGATGCGTGTTGGCATCCAGTAGGAAATAAGTTTAAAAAAAAGCCTTGTGTTGTGTGCAGCTTTGGCAGTGTTGAGGGTTTAGGGTTCAGGGTGTCGGCTTTATAGGGTTTAGGGTGTTAAGGGGGATCCTGCTTTGCTTGTCGAGGTGCATTGCTCTCCCTAAACCCTAAGCCGTTCTTCATGCTGGGTTCCAGGCCCACCGTTCTGTAGAGATGTCGCTGAGACGTAAATAGGAAATCATTATTACCAATACTCCTATTAATATAATAACAAGAGTGATAACAAGAAGAAAAAGAATACTACTAATATTATCACCACTACCATTTCTACAAATGTTCATTCTTATCTGAAAGCTCGTTGTTTGGTTTGTCTGCTCGTGGAGCAGGCCGCTTTGGCGCTAAACCGAGGAAGCCAGTGCCTTTGGGTTTAGGGTTTAGGGTTTCAGCAACAAAGGTTTGCTTTCCTTAAGCCCCAAACTTTAGTACTCCGACCATGCATGAAAAGAAGCAACTCAGCATCCCTGCCATCTGGCGGGGAACATCCTCTTCGACCTCTTCGATCTTTGCCCTGGGCACACAATGCTCGTCACAAATCCCCAAACCCCTGCGTAGAGGATCATGGGACTTAGTAAGCAAGTAGGGTTATAAGTACCCTATATAGTTAAAGTTATAAGTTAATGTAACTATCTTATAACCCTAATTACTAAGTCCCATGATCCTCTACGTAAACCCGAAACCCTAAACCCTACAGATCAAAAAAAAACCTACAGATCCTTTTAAAGAACCCCTAGAGATCCCTTTAAAGAACCCCTAGAGATCCCTTTAAAGAACCCCTAGAGATCCCCTTAAAGAACCCCTAGAGATCCCTTTAAGGAACCCCTAGAGATCCCTTTAAAGAACCCCTAGCACCGAGGATTCCCTAAGCATGTGATGCACATCCTGGCGCCTCGGCGTTTGTGTCTTTTGGGCCCAAAGGCCCAAAGGCCCAGTTTTTAGGGTTTAGGGTTTAGGGTTCAGGGTTGGGGGTTTAGGGTCATTTAGGGTTTAGGGTTTAGGGCATTAAGGGTTTAGGGTTTAGGGTTTAATAACCTCAGTAGCCGAGTAGGTAACCTTTTAGCCTTTCTGGGGTTTATATAGGGGTTCCTTTGGTGTTGCCCCGGCCCAGTAACAGTTCAAAAATAGGGTTTAGACTAAACATACAGGCCAAAAAGAGCACAAGGAAACGTGATTCAGGTATGCTTCGCACAAGGCCCAGAGAAACA
>BGNK01000427.1:98276-241690 GCA_003297005.1 Symbiodinium sp. clade A Y106
GCAAGTCTCAGACTAAACTTGCTTTTCCTAGGCGACTAGAAAACATGAAAGCACAAAAAAAAAGCACAAACTAGCAAACAGGCAAGCAAAAAAAAGCACCGCAAAAAGCACAAAAAAAAGCACAAACTACCAAACACAGGCACAAAAAAAAGCACCGCAGAAAGCACAAAAAAAAAGCACAAACAGCCAAACATGATTTCCGGGAAAAAAACAAANGCACCGCAGAAAGCACAAAAAAAAAGCACAAACAGCCAAACATGATTTCCGGGAAAAAAACAAAAAAACCTATGGAAAAAAGCACAAACAGGAAAGCACAAACATACCCACAAAAAAAAGCACCGCAAAAAGCACAAAAAAAAGCACAAACTACCAAACACAGGCACAAAAAAAAGCACCGCAAAAAGCACAAAAAAAAGCACAAACTGCCAAGCACACCCACAAAAAAANAAAAAAAGCACAAACTACCAAACACAGGCACAAAAAAAAGCACCGCAAAAAGCACAAAAAAAAGCACAAACTGCCAAGCACACCCACAAAAAAAAGCACAAAAAAATGCACAAAAAAAACCACAAACTACCAAACACAGGCACAAAAAATAGCACCAGCAAGGTCTGGCCAAACTAGTTTTCCAGAACCGGCCTCCTGGCCGGCCCCCTGCCTGAGGCAAAAATTTCCGGNGACTACATACATGGGTGCTGGATGATCACACTTCATGCGAAGATGATTGAGTTTTGCTTGTGCGTTTTGTTGTGGGTCTGTTTGTGGTCACTGTTACTGGGCCGGGGCCACACCAAAGGGGTTCCTTTAAGGTATCTATAAGGGTACTACAAGGATTTAGGGGTAACCTTTAACCTTTTGGGGTTTATATATTCCTACCATAATTGACAAGGTTAACCTTTTTTGGGCTAGGATACCCAGCCCCCAAGCTACTAGATGAGGCTTTTGGAGTTATTGGGAGCCTTAGGCCGATGTAATGCTATAAAGACGTTTTGGTCTGAGGCTTTTGTTCAAGGTGTGGGATGTGGGGTTCGGGCTTGCCTCAAGAAAGCAAGCCTCAAGGCGTCTTGAAACAGGAATTTCTAGCAATTGCCTAGGGTGGATCATTGCGGTTGATTCGGGTCGCTTTCCGATGGTGTAAGTTATACGGCCTGGTATTGGGGTTTAGGGGTTGAGATTTAGGATAGTCGGGTTTCGAGGTATGATGTCTCTACTGTTCGAGGTGTAGGATTGTGTATTTACAGTCTCGCATATTTCAGCTATTAGCGAATGGGATTGTGAAGTGAGCTGCGACCAGGGTTCCTGGCAGTTCAGAACACAGGACTTGGGGTTAAGCGGGTGTGTTTGGGTTTAGGGTTTAACATTTCACTGGCAAACGGTGCTGAGTCGCACAAAGCAGAAAAATATTGCAGCTGCTCCGGCTCCTGCACCAGCCAACCAGGCGAATCGACCTGACCTTGCCATCGAGCGGCATCCAGCGAGACCGGCACCAAAGGAGACTACTGGCATGGCAACGGAAATCGAGGAGATGGTACGACCCCCTCGAAAGAAGGACAAGGACAAGAAAGCCTCGAATTCCAGTCATTCCGCCAAGTCGTCGGAGGCCTTCAAAGCGGGCAAAGGTGGCAAAGCCTCCGGATGTTTGATTAAGATAGGACGGCAGGCAAACCTTCCACCGTCCTGGCTCGCCTCAGGAAGTATGTCAGCTGTGGTTCTGTTGGTTGCAGTTCGAGTTTGACGGACTTCTTCTGGACGTCTACGTACAAGACGACCACATACAAGCGTATTATCCTCAATTGTGTGCCACCCACAATCATGCTTACGCTAAGTTCGGACTAGTTTGCCTTTTCAATCAGGTTTCTCAGTCGCATGCTCAGAAGCTAGGGGCGCTGTCACGAGCACAGTCCTAACCGGCGGAAGAGCGGCAAACTACCAGGCGTCCCTGCGTGCAAGCCTGCAGCAAAAAAGCATTTCACTAGATGGGTTTTTCAAGCTTCCACTTGATGGGTTAAAAAAAGTAGGTGGTCAACAAGGATGCTTTGCAGCAAGCATGTTGTTGTCGTGCAGCGGCCGGTGGGGGCGTTGTTTATGCCAGCGGGCCAGTTCGCGAGGCGCGTATTGATTACCACTTTGCTTACCTTCATTGCAAAGCCGAGAGGTAAGCTGAGCTGAAACACTTGCTAAGTCAAGCAAGACGACTGGCAGCAGGTAAACGCCAAAAGCTATAATTAATTCGGGCGCTCTAGGCCGTAAACCCGAAGCCGCGAGAATGATTCGCAAGCCCACATCCGCTGCAGGCTCCCTGCTTGAACAACCAGTCTGGTGGGGAACCACGCTTTTTTTCCGACATTTGCGCCTTGGCAGACCTTGGCAGTTGGTGCAGTTTCCCAAAAGGCTGCTTCGAAAAGAGAGACGTGAATTGTTGTTCTTCTTGCCTGCATGTAGGCATATAGACATGAAGTATCCTTGCAAACATTGTCAGAGCAGCTGCTTTGTGCAGTCTCAGCCAAGCACAAAGCGCCGTGTGCCAATCTGATATAAGCTATACCAAAGGCCTACTATAGTACTGTAATGGTGCTCCCATCCTCGTCCCGAAATACGTCTGATATACAAGAATATAGCCCCCAAAGCCTGTCTAGTAATAAAGACCCCAGAAGCCCTGAAACCCGATAGGTCCTGTTAAAAAAGCCTTTTCTACTTCTTAACCCGCTATTCTAAATTACTGAGCCACGAAGCATGCACCGTTTTGCTCTCCTGCTCCTGTCTCTGCGGTCTCGGTTCGTGGACGTCGTTGCCCCTGCGATGCAAGCTTTCACGGGATCTGACTCGGGTCTAGGGCTTAGGGTCTTGTGCGAGCTGACATCAAGAGTCTGGGTTCCTAGCAAGGGTTGGCTTCTTATAGGGTGGAATGAGCATCTTCCCTGCTGCCTCAGGCTTCCTACTGAGCCTGAACACGGAGGCTGCGGAGGAGGCGACTGTTCCAGCCCTTTTGTTCTGCACAGGTTTAGAGTTGAGCCACCTTTAGGCCCCAGGTCTGTGTGCCCCGAGTTGTCGGTGCACATGTCAGCTTTCACCAGACAAGACAGTGGAAAGACTTCTAGATTCTCTTGAAACTTGTCAGTTCTGCTTGACATGTAGCACTAAATAGCCACTCACGTCGTGAATGGCTGAAGCCGACTTCGCTGCAGCCTATGTCCGACTTAGCATCCTAAAACTTAGATCATGCGTGTCTCTTTCATCCCAGCTACTGCTAGGACCGAGCTCGTGCCGATTTTTTCTATGACCTAACCTTAGCATCTTTTCGGTATTGGGCAGATTGGACAATTTTGGACAGGTGAGTTCCTTTGAAATCCGAATGAAATCTGGTAGCATTCCTGACAAGAATCCTTGCAAAGCCTTTCTAGAAGCCTAAATCCTAAAGCTTCCCCCCCCATATCAACAACAGGGGAGAAGTTTCACCTGCAGACTTCATGAGTCCTTGGCCAGGTAGTGACAGAGTTGGTCCGGAGATCCTTGAAACAGCCGGAGCTGCTGAACTCCTTTCGCAGCCCGTCCGTGGTTCCCAGAGAGCCCAATACCCCTTAATTAAGGAATATGGCTTAAATTATATAGGGCTTCATATTATGATTTAAGCTATATTCCTTAATTAAGGGGTATTGGGCTCTCTGGGTTAAGGGTTAGTCTTAGGCGGTACTTGCCGCACTGGTGACTGGGCGGAAGTTGCCGGGGGTTGAGGCACTGATCTTGTGATTCGTTTTTTGAGTGAGGGCTTTGGGCGCAGGATAGCTCAGGTGTGGAATTGGCGGTTTGCGCTCTATCCTAAAGCACTCTTGCAGCAAGGCCATTCGACCTACAAGCCTCACTCCCGGATAAAGCAACTCTAGCCGTAACAGTCCTGAGCCCTGAACACAAAGCCTTGCATGCCTGATGTCAGTGCGATTTTCGAGATGTATCATTCCCTGAGGCCTGGATGCACAGCAGCCGGGACGGACGGTTTCTGCCTTAGCTTGCATGAACTTGAAATAGAAGCCCATACAATTGCCATGATTATTCCTTCGGGTCCTTATAACTCATAGTGTACCATACCCCAAAACCTTATTCTGACCATTGAGGCCCCTATTATGACAGATCCTGGGGTGCTGGGCTAAGGATCTACAGTTTGCAGGTTCAAGGCTCCAGGGCTTTAGGTTGTTCGGCTTCGGGCGTACTGGGTGTGGGGGTTCTGAGTTTGGGGCTGGGGTGTTAGGGCTCTCAAGGTTTTAAGAGAGGATCTAGTAACTATAGAATTCCATCATTGGGGCTATCCCACATGTACAGCTCTGCATAAAGCCGACCATAAGTCCCTTAGCAGCCTTAGCACGTACCTGACTCCACCCCAAGGTAGTGTAGCTCGCGGATAGAAGGAAAGCAATTGGAATAAAATGTTGAAAGGATAGCTAAGCATGAGGACCCTCTTGTTCTGCATGGTCCTTGAAAGCAGGGCGGCAACAATGCATCAGAGGTAGACCTCATGTTTCCCAGGTGCACATGTCGGTTTGGGATTCTGGGTGTTCAGGGTTTCGGATGCGTCATCCGAGCAAACCCCAAAACCCCCAAGCCTTTAAGCCCTAAGCTCTAGTGTGTTGGACATTCTACTTGTTGCTTTTCATCGTCGTTCATTCCCACGAGCGAAGTCTCACTCATCAGACCTCGAACCACCTGCCTCGCCTGGATTGTCCGAGTGTGAGCGCCGAAGCCCACAAAAACCCGGGAATGTAGCACCGACCTTGAGGTTCCATTCTGCCTGGTCTTAGGGCTTCTAGATCAGGCAAAGCAAGCCTTGTAGCACGGTGACGCAGCTGCATCTTCGGAAGCTGCTTGCCCTTGCTCTAAACATCGGTAGAGGAGTTCATTTGCAACCAGAATCCCGTTGGCGGCATCGGATATGCGTGGTGTTTGGCTACCAGTTTCAGATGGTGTGGAATCCTGGAATGTGTTTCTGCGTGGTGATGGAGAAGCCGATGTCAAAATCGCACGTGCCTGTGTGTTTCCACCAAAAGAGGTGTCGAAACTCGAAACATGCCAAATCTCTGAGCACTTGTCTGAAACATCAATCAGGCCTCAGTTCTGCACATGGGCATTTGTCTTGTATGCTGACCACTCCCCATCCCTGTCTTAGCCCAGCAGACACTAGGAACTCAAGACCCAGGATAGCATGGCCGCGGTCTTGTACATCTCCCCGAGTGCAGCCGCGGACATGCTTGACATGCTCATTGTGTCACCGGAGGCGGGTTCAGGTTTAGGGTCAGGGCAGCATTTGGACTCATGTTTGGTGTTGCTGGCACTCTGTGGTTCAGCCTTGACTCACACTCGAAGCTTTCGCCACGGTCCCTAACCCTGCGGCGGCGTAAAGCAGAAACATTCTATGTCCGTATGTAGTAAGGTTGCAGCAGACGGGTGTAAGAAAGGTATATGGGATAATGAAACTTAGCACGTTCTTTGCCGAGTTTTGAAAATCTTTTCCCAACAACCGGCCAGAAACTCCCAGGCTTAATCCACTCCGTTGCACTCTTTGGCATGTAGACTTCCGGAGTTCTCACCGGCATCCCCAGCGAGGGATGCTGCTTCGAGGAACCGGGGTTGCACAAACTAGCTGGGCTCAGCACGACTCCAAAACTGACACTGAGATGCTTGTTTGGTTGGGGTAGGCTGTACTCCGTGAGCCTGGTGAACTCATGTGTACACCGCGACGACGCGTGTACACGTGACCCTGTCAGCGAAGTGTTAGAGACGGCAGTGTGGTACGGAAACCCGAGTGTGCAGTGTAGGCGCTGGTTTAGGTTTGAGGCTATATGACTGCGTCGTGAAGGGGGCGGAATTTCGGCGGAATCTGCCTGTATGGCGATTTCGTTGGTTTGTGAGTGCTACGCCTAGTTGTTAATGTATGAGTGCGCTAATGCGTGATGCTATGAAGGCAATGTGCTGTTTGCTGTGTACCAGGAACCTCGCCCAGGCATGTCCGAGAGTGAGTGCTGAAACCCCACACCCCGCATCACCTATCTTCACGAATCGTCGTAACGAATGTGCAGTTCTCTCAATTCGAAGGTCCGTATTACAAGAGTGGCGCCTGAGCTTGGTGATGTTAGGAGGGAGCCAATCTCTAGAGAACCGCCCCAAATTTGTTTATAGAATGTTTTTAGTTTTTTGTTCGGATGTACTTTGATTCGGGATTCGGGTTTGTAACCAAGGCATGGTCAAAAAAGGGGACCTTGATCAACGAGTTAGGGTTATGTCGGGTCATGCATGCATTGTAATCTTGTTTGTCCCTAAACCCTAAACCGGACGTCGTTTCGGTTCACAATCCTCGACGTGTCCCGCACGTTTGACAGGTCCAGGACGTCTCGAAGCACAACATTCCGCCGAGGCCGGGCAGCGGCGGGCTTTGTGCTTTGGCTTGGGGTTTAGGGTTCTACAGGCGTCCTTGCGTGCAAGCCTGCAGCGAAAACGGGTTTAGGGGTTTAGGGATTCAGGTGTGTAGGATAATATAGTATCGGGCCTGAATGGTAAGGAATATAGTATTCCCGTGCCGTCCGTATGTGGTTCTATGTATAGTATGATATGCAACAAAATCCCTTATTTAGCCTCCCTATATTCTTATATTCGGGGCTTGTGGGCTACTTTAGATGTAAGCGCACAGACATGTATGTGTATATATATATATATTCACATGTAGACATATATCTTTATATACACATAAAAATGTATATTACTGTGTTTGTCTGTTTATACCTACACACACGCACACACTTCTACAGCCCCAGAGCCATTCCGCAGCACCTTATTTTGAGCTTAAACTATTTTAGGCGGGATGTGTAATTTTGCAAAAATGGGTATGCCGCTTCATAATGGGAATCTCAGAATGTCCCTAAACCCTGGGCCTGTTTTTGGCCAGCATTTGGGGAGTGTGACACATCTTTTGTGATTTGGACGCTCCACTACGGCCCGAATCTGCATGTGGCCAATATTGGGGAGACGAGTATGCAGGGATCGGAATCCCCTGGCCCCTCAGGAACTGAACCCTAAATTAGACATTGCCATGGATCGCAAAACTGACTTTACACGCTTAGCCTAAAGCCCTAATCTCCAGAGCAATCGTCCAGACACTGGTCTTCTTCAAAGTCCTTCAAGGCCGTAAAAGCCGGACTAGCATAAGTGGTAGGACTTGAAGCTTTTTGAGTTTGTATGCTTGATTTCTGCAGGTAAGCTTGAACGTCTGGAGGGTCCTGGTTCTTGAAGGAGAGAACAACGCAGAGGCTTGAATAACCCAGCTGGACGTGTAGTTGTAGATTGAATTCTAGACCCCAAACCCGGATTGTAACGTGGCAGGCACCTATGTGGCACCCCTTCCCCTCCAGAAGCCCTAAACCCGAACATCTTAAATGCCTGAACTTCCAGCCGATGAGAGTGATACCAGGACTAGCTTCGGTGCCGGCCTGTCATCCGCTCCATGTCGGGCGAACAATGAGGTTTATGGTTTCGACGGTTGTGTTGTAGAATTAAGTTTCAGTTTTAGGGTTTAGGGTTCAAGATGTTGGCTGCAGGGTTGGCATTTTGATGGTTTGAGTTTAAGACTTGCCCAGAGGAAGCTGCAAGAAATTTACGGTGCAGTCGCAACCTTGGAGTTTGGGATATACCAGGGCCGCCCAATGGCCCCTTTAATTGAGCCCTTACGTTCCTTAGTAGTGGGTCTTTGAGGTATAATAGAGGGTAGTTGGGGGCCTAGGTAGAGTGTATAGGATTAGGAGTTTAGGGCTGTCCGGAGAAATCCAAATCGTCCCCAGCACCCAACCAAGCGCCACGATCGACATGGCAGAGGGGTTGATAGTGTCGAGTTTAGAGTTTGGGTTCTTCTAACGTCCAGTGACCATGCTTCAGTTACATAGAGCTGCCACTCCTAGTCTTTGTGTGAACCTTGCGCCTGCAACCCGCAAAGGCTCGAATTGACTAGAGGTCCAGCACATCGGAGTTCTGTGGGGTGGTCGGGATGCGCTTGGGTGGCTCTCCAAGCCACTGTCAAGTTGATCCTCGAAAGACTACTGGAGATTCCCCAACAAGACACTGGAGACTCTTCAAGCGTAGGGCTCGCCTCAGAAAGATTTTGCATTGCAATTTCTTGAACTACCCACATGTGCGAAACATCGGTTGAGGGATCTTGAGGGCTAAGGAACACAAGTAGGCGAGTTGTAATTACCAATGCCAGCATGAACTTGAAACAGCGTCTACTGCCGACTCCTGTCTCAAAACAACACTTTTTCAAGGTTTAAGGGCAGGTATCTGTTACGGGTCATTAACCGCGCGTTGGGGGCACGGCGGCTATTATTTGCTTATGGTGCTACGTTTCGTCCCACATCTCTTGCGCAACAGGACACCGAAGTCTTGTCGAGTCCCGTTCCTGAGTGACTGAGAGATGTGTCTTGTCACATCAGGTCTATTGCTGCACTGCTTCATGCCTGGGCCCTTTCGACACCTTTACATGTGAACTCCTAAGCCCCCGAACCCTCGACTGCTTTGCAAACCTAAAGCCCAGGAAGTTATGAACTGCACGTACCGGCCCGATGTCCTCGTGCGAGATGGCGTAGCTTGAATTGCATCAGCTTGCCCTAATCCCGGCGCTGCGGTTGGATGAGGGAGTTGCACAGAATAAGGGACTTATGGAGCCATTACGATTCGAAACAATACCACGAGTGCTTTTTTGGTTGCGAGTTTGTTCTTTCCCGCGGACGGCGCGGTCAGTTCTTGGCTGGGCACGTGGTGGGGTGCCCTAGCATACGGGCCCAACAATGAGCAAAATTTACCTGACATTCCCTACACAGCCCTATACAACCGTGCCAGAATAAACCCCGCGCATATGTTACCATCCCGCGGTTTAGGCTTGGGCCTCGACTGACGAACCTGGGGGCCTGTGTGGAGGAGGATGAGGTTCAGGGGTCTTAGGGCTCTAACTACGCTCATTCAAGCTGTGATCAGATACAACTATACGACGAACTCTAAACCCTACTGGCTATGTTTCCTGATCCTTCAAGCAAAGACCTTGCATCCTGATTCTGGGCTTCGGGCTTTGACTAAGGTGGTTTGGAATTAAAACTGTTTGTTGTTGTTTGTTTTGTGTGTGTGTGTGCGTTCTTCTGTGCTGGTGTGTTGGGTTTTTTTGGCGTTTACGGCAAAAGGATTTACAGTAGGAAACGGTATGGAGCGTAGGGCAAGAGTCATGAAGGCGGTGTTGAAAATGTAGAACGATGGGCTTCATTCTCATTTCGGCAAGACAGCTTTCACTCTTGCAGCTCGTTGCATTTGAGGTGATGCTTCCGTGCTGGAAATTCGACAGCCAGAAGGACACCGGCTTATTCTGGCGAACAATCAGCATCGTGGTTCTGTCAACCCCAATCTGCACTTCTGCTGCGTGGACGATCGATGCGTGTTGATCTACCTTAGTGAATGTTCCTATCCTGCACAAGCTACAGCAGCTCAGGCCCACTGGTCCACTGCAAAGATTTGTTTCCTGCTAGTCCAGGTGGATGATCCCTTGAGAACTCCAGCTTCTTAAACACGAAGCTGATTTTCAGCCGGGCAGGACATCAGCCAACAACCTGGCATCCAGTGGCACTCCTCCTTCATGCCTGAGGCCATGCTGGATGGTGTACCCTCTCCGAAGGGGTTGGTTCCTGAAGTGGGAAGTAACAAAACGAGGCCCAAATAATTGCCAATATTATTCCTTAGGTTTCCTTATTATACTTACTATAAAGGGGCCCTGTTCTAATGATTAAAGCCCCTTTATTAGGCTTTGTTGGCTTACCTCGTATACCTGGCAAGACAGAAATCCAGCCTCAAGCAGATCCCCTGAGATAGAAACCTGCGGAATCCTGGTAGCCCGAGGAAATCCCGCCTAAAGTTTACCTACTCTGACTCTCCTACTAAGAGCCCTTATAGATCCCTTATAGCACCCTGATAGTACCTTCAACCCTAAACTCCTAAACCCTAAACCCCAAACCTTAGACCCTAAACCCGCCTTAATGTCAGAGACTCATACATCCGTGCCTGCCCCGAGCGAGTGTGCGTGTCGAAACCCGCCTTAATCCCGATCCAGGTGTCCAAGTCCGGGAGCGGTCGAAATGCCGTGAATGTCTCCGTTCGGGCCACGCTCCTGCGCCTTGGCTGACGGTCATTTGGGAGATTCCGAAAATAGAGGACCCTAGCATAGTACCCCAAACAGTAGGATTATTATTGTGGGGACGCAAATCAGGTGCCCCTAATTTTCGGAAACTCCCATTTTGAAGTTCGATTCGGGATCAAGCAACACGTCCCAAACCCGAAGGCAGGGCAGAAGACTTCTTGTGAGTCCCGGATTTGTTCCTGGCCAGGCCCATGCCCGTGTAATCTATAAAGATTCTGTCTTGCAGTAAGGCAGTAACGTCAAACTTGTACATGCCATTGGCATTACCTGTGGTTAGTAGGGAATGGAGGAATGGGGTACAATTATAACTACTATTACTACCATTCTTCCATTCCCTACTAACCAAAGGTAGGTTGGCTGGCTTGCAATCCAGATGATTCTCCCACGCTATTTTGGGGTTGGTTTGATGGATTGCACCCTTCAGCCTGAAAACCCGCTCAAGCTCCAAAGCACTCAATCAATAGACATTTGGGCCATTTGGGTCGTTCGGAGTGTAGTACCTTCAGCACATGGTTGATTTATAGATCTTCGGTTTTACCTGAGCCCTAAACCCTTCCTAGGCGGGGCAACAGAAAGTCCTACACCCTGTTCCTTGAACCCTAAACACCCAGATGGACGACAGACCTCTCCATTCACGTCACAGATAGGCCCAACATGCTCGACATTGACATCATGATGGCCGTGTCACAGGTAGAGCAGGAGGAGAAATATACATGTTATGTTCGTTGCTTAGCATAGCCGCAATTGTTTATTTACTGGGGTAGGTTGTTCATGTTCCCCGGTGGGTTTGGTATTCTCATTTACAGGTACCGTTTGTTTTCTGCTACACAGGGTCTTTTGCTAGATATGGTCTTCTGGAAGACAACCCCTTCTGTTAAACAGGTCTTTTGTTGTTCTCACCTCCAATGAAAGCTCAGCTTGGCTTCGCTTGGTTTGCTTGGCTTGACGCTTGTAATCGAGTGTCGGCCACGAGCACGGGACACGAACAACAATATTATGGCTGGGCTGAGTCCTACACACTGCAGGAGGCACTTTCAGGCGGTGTTTGTATGATGCATATACGTGGCAAAATTGCCGTCCACAGGCGAGTGGCACAGGGCCTTGTCATTCGCCAGCCGGTTCTGAATGAACAAGCTCTTCGTCTTGTGGGGTTGCCGTAGCTTGTGTCGACATGTCAGGAAATGCTTTTGCGAGCTTCAAGTACACTGGTACACCTGCGTAGCCGCGCCTTTTCGAGAGGGAGGGAAGACGTGCATGTGACATGTGATCGACTAAGGTCCTCCGCTGGCAGCTGCTAAATAGACGGCTTACGACCGATTGATCGATCGCAAACTTATCCGTATGTGCCCAGACAGTAGTCAAAGTTGCTAGAGTTACTACTTTATGAACCGATGCGCAAAGTCCAACAGAATGTGAAATACTGCTCGAGACCCCGCCCCCGCCTCCCTCCGGAGTCTTGGGAGCAAGCGGCTCAAGGTTTCATTCTGGCTTGATCTATCAGGAAGGATTGTCCCTCCTTCAAAACACGGACAGCGGTCAATAGGTATTGCTACGACATACTTTCATCGTTTCGGCATCCTCAAACGCACTTGCAGCTGGCAGCTTTCGAATCATTGGGCAATCAGAAGCGTAACCGAAACTCATCATTAGTCCACTGCAGAGCACCTGCATTATTCAACCATGCACATGCAGCGGTTGTTTTAAATTTGGCCTTTGCAACCACAGCGACGGCGGATTGTTTTGATACCTCTGCTCTTGCTCTTGCTCTTGCTCCTGCTACTACTACTACTACTACCACCACTTCCTCCACCGTCATTACGGCTTATGCTAGCACTACTGCAACATCTACTACAACGACTACTCCCACCACGACGCTTTACACTACCATTGCAATGTAGTAGTATACTTACTCACTACTTCCTAGCACAAGCACAGCAATATCACAATCTGATGCAGCCTTGTCAATCTTGATCGTGGGGAGACGGGTTGGGGCTTGCTGCTTACACGTTGGAAAGATCAAGTCCCAAGATGCAAAACTTAACTTGGAGCCAAAGTTCTTCGCAATGAGACATGACAACAATGTCGAAGATCTCCGTGGTACATGCGGCTTCCTTAAACTTACAGGGTGAATGCCGAAGCTGCAGCAGTAGCAAGAGGAGTAGTAGTAGCAGCAGCAGCAGCAGTATTAATAGGAGCAGGAGTGGCAGTCGTCGTCGCAGCCGTAGATTAACACTAGCAGTGGGAGTAGCAATGAATAGTAGTAGCTGCAGTAGCAACCTCAGAAGCAGTGCAGTAGCACCGGTTAACCAGCTAACCATCCCTTGATCAAGTCAGTTGCGGTAATGTAGGTTTGTTTGAGCGGGGACCCGACACTCGTCCAATCATGCTCGTGCTGTGGTGGTTGAAGGATGTTCAGAATTTAGCATTAGCAACCTTTTAGCAGTGCAGTGGATGGAGCTGTCACCACAACGACTGCAATTTCGACGTCGTCGTTTTATTGGTACTTGAGAAGGCGAACTGCCCACACGAGGTTCCTGAATGCCCAGCGATCCCCGCAGGGAGTCCACCAATCAATACGTGCTTTGGGGTGGGTTGGGCATATTGGGCAAACCTCGCAAGAAGTAAAGAAGCCGAGTGTGTAGTTGTTGCACCGCAGGCCCGTGTTTTGCAGTCCTACCCCCCCCAACCCCAAACAATAATAGGCCGTACTCCGTTCTGCTCCCGAACAGTCGCTACTTAAAGCGACGGGTTCAGTTGAGACTTTTGTGCTGTTTCAGCTGTTGAGGAAGCCACAACTCAATAAATCCCAGTAAAATTGTCACAGCAAGAAAGAGTAGTAGGCAGCTTTTGTATTTTGGATTGTTGGGAGTATCAAAGGCTGCTACGTCATTTGCGTGAATGCAAATTCACGTCGCATGGAACATAAGTTGCTTTAACATGTTATCGTTGCAATGTCGTAACATGTAAGACGAACTGATATACCGCGCAGCTTAGCATATCACAAGACCGCACAACGTAATCGCGGATGGCATCAAAGGCCTGTACTTTACAATATGGTTTAACGAAACATAAAACGTTTGGAAATTTGATTGGCCATTGTGGTTACATATTCTATAACCAAATATAAATATAAAGTAAACTGGCATGCACTACAGTCTTGCAGTTACTGGTTTAGCATTTACACGGTAATGAAAAAGTTGCAGAAACATGACTGAAGACACCAAATTTTGGGTTATATCATATACACCGAATAGCTTACGACATGACAGTGTGTATATTGTTTAGTAATGTCTTCAAACGTTTATATACAAAAAGAGAGAAGAGTGCGGTAATGTATATCGTGTGACATGAGTCATATGGTAGTGCTGCACATGCTACATAACATGGAATGTCAATATGGATGTTCAGTACTCAGCAGGTATTACTGCATCTGTCATAACACATGCTATACATAACAAACATGTGGTGGTACAACTATATTGCATAACTTACTTAAAGCATCCTGGCAGTTGTATGCAAGATCTTGGTGCAGAATTGTTTGTTTTAGATGAGTGTAACTGCGTCTGGCATGACCAGCTCCGATGTAGTCTGTTGTTTTAACATGTCTTAACTCTTGAGGAACTGACCTGATCTTACCTGGTCTCATCTGGTTCGATGCGTTGTGTTCTGACATGATATTACAAGAAATACATGTTTACCTTAATGTCGCCTCTGATCTCGCAGGACTTGACTGTGTTCTCGAAGCTGTCCATCAAGGGCATTGTCCACTGCCTTTGGAGCAACCTCATCGAGCCACTTGTAAGTCACAGAGCACGATGGGGCTTTCATAAATTCGAAAACGGCTACAGTGTGCTTAGAAGAGGATTGCCTAGAGACTCCAATATTCCTTCATTAAGGAATATACCTTAAATTATGGTAGGATCCCTAATATGATTTAAGGAATATTCCTTAATTAAGGGATATTGGAGTCTCTGGGTATGAGGAGATGTAGGTGTTGAGACCCTTGTATTGGACAGCAAGAGCCATCGTCCGACGGGGAAGCTTCCGAAGCGAACCCAGAGACTCCTATACCCCTTAATTAAGGAATATTCCTCAAATCTTTTTATGGATCCAACCATAATTTACGGAATATTCCGTAATTAAGGTTATAACCCTGATTTCGTGGTAATGGTTGGCTTGGGAAAATTATTTATTTTGGGATTTAATCTGTCATTTATTTGTGTTTTCAATCTGTCACAGATCTGTGATCAGCCATGTCGGTGGTTTTTGAATCTGTGATTTATTTGTGTTTTTTTTGTGATTTTTTTGTGATTTATCTGGTTGGGGCTGGGTTCCAATCTGTGTTTTTTTTGTGATTTATTTGTGGTTTGCTTGTCCGTGTTTTCAAGGGGTGCCTGCGGGGTCTCGTCACGTAGTGCGCGGAGGAGCTGCGTGCAGTTAAGGTGCAGCCTGTGTGAGGCCCCGCAGAAAGTCAGGGGGGGGACANTTTTCAAGGGGTGCCTGCGGGGTCTCGTCACGTAGTGCGCGGAGGAGCTGCGTGCAGTTAAGGTGCAGCCTGTGTGAGGCCCCGCAGAAAGTCAGGGGGGGGACAGATTTTTGACAGATCTGGGACATGACAGATTTTTGACAGATTTGGGACAGATTTTTGACAGATTTTTCGTAGATCTGCCAGAGACTGTTGACAGATTATTCACAGATTTTTCACAGATGCTAAACCCTACCAGCCGGCAGGNTTTTTGACAGATTTTTCGTAGATCTGCCAGAGACTGTTGACAGATTATTCACAGATTTTTCACAGATGCTAAACCCTACCAGCCGGCAGGTGACAGATTTCTGACACATGTGGAAGACAGATTAAAGACAAATCTTTGACAGAATTAATTCCGGAACCTGCTCCCAGAGATTACAAGTAATCAAGGTTATAAAATTAAGGGATATTGGAGTCTCTGGGAAGCATTAAGCTGGTATGAAATCAGCATTCCAGCTTCACCCCAAAGCAACCTCGCCAGTGGGCATCGTCCCAGCTTTGCGAGAGGGGAAAAGCATTGAGCCTCCAAGCCTGTAAAGACTGAAACCCCAGGTTGCTTGTTCCAGAAAACGGTACAAGCCAGAATTATCGATCTAGCTGGTTGCGAGCAATTTCCACTGAAGGTTCTGGTTTCCGCTGAAGTTTGGTTCCGCCGAAAATCCATGCCAGACTGAAAGCCCAAATGCCAAACTGGAGAAGTAGACCAGCACTTCACCCAATTGACATGGCGGCCTCAAGAATCAGCTGAGGTCTCCTTCTTAAGGTCTTCCAAAATGTATTTTGGGCAGGGATTACTTGATACATTTGTGCTCTTGGTACGGGCCCCGACATGGACATCAGCACTTTGTTCCGCAAGCTGTTCCGCGGGTCCTGGGGTTTTCGACAAAGTAAACCTGAGGTTGGTATGAGAGCTATCATCAAGAGCACCGTAAACCCTAAACCGTAAACCCTAAACCCTAAAGCCCACAACAAAATCGCCAATATCAAAATAGGCAATGTGCGACTCTTCGAACTGAACAATCCCTGCCTGCATTGTCCAAAGCCCAAGACTGAGCCAAAACCGAACCGGAACAGGTCAGTTTGGCTGGCGAGTCTTCTCTTCCACATGGTGGAGTTGTTTGCTTTCATTCGGTGGGGCCTCTCTGGCGAGACGTGCCTTGGAAGCGCCGCATGCCAAAGCTCAAGTTAACAAAGCCGAAACTTGTAGATGTCAACAGTCCCAGGTACTGCACAACCTTCAACCACAATTCGAAGGTTCTGCAGGTTCTATGTGGTTGGGTTCAACAGCCCTCACCTGCAAATTTGAATGCTGCGTTCGGCTTGCCTGGAACTCCCCGAGCATGAATGCTCTCATATCTTTCAGGCACATGCACGAAGATCACAGCTCTCTCACCGCTGTGCAGCCTGGCAGATGATTCAGGCATGCTGCTGATATCGGGACAACGTTCCCAGGGACAGGTTATTCACATATCTGATGGATTTGTGCATGTCTTCATTTCACTACACATATGTACAGATAGACAGGTGTCAGAATTCAGGTATGTTGAGGTAATCGCGTGTGGTGATTGTGCAAGCTCGAGTGCTTGTACGTAAAGGGGGAGGAAGCAAATAAGACAACACAAACACACACACACACACACACATCTCGTTGTCCTACACACTAAACTTAGCCCTATACCGTATACCCCTCAGCCGTTCTCTGCATGATTCTCGCTTCGACTGAACGGTGGGCCGGGTCCCAGTGTTCAGCACGAGATCTGTCACTTATGCCACAGATCTCAAGATGGGGGTCTGGGGTTTCCATGCTGAAAGGTTCGACCGACTGCTTCAGGGAAACAAAGAAGCAAAAAGGAGGGGAGGAGAGACAGAGACGCGGTTCAGCCTTGGCAGCATATCCTGCGGTAATTAGAGCTTTAAGATGTTGCACTTTTTCAGGGCTGCCCCTTCCAAGACAGGCCAAGTACAGACAGCCCCGCTTCAAATTTCGACCAGATGACTTGGTTTCGGAGCAGGTTGTGTGACTCTTGGACAGACACCACCCACACCTTGGAAGGACTTCGTCGTTGTTTTCGGATCTCGGGATGTATGGGTTTCAAGTTCTGCTTTCGGTTTGGCGGATCTCGAAGTCCGGTGATCCTAACATCTTGCACACTTACCCCTAAACCCTAAACCCTAAACTCTAAACATTAAGATAGTCACCGATAGTCACTTAAGCCCAATACCCCTTAATCAAGGAATATGGCTTAACTTATATAGGGCTTCATATTATGATTTATAAGCTACATTCCTTAATTAAGGGGTATTGGGCTCTCTGGGTTCAGGTTTAGGGTTTAGGACAAAGTGGGAGGGCCTCAGGGTTCAGCGGTTGGGGGTTAGGATTCCCTTAGTAGCTGAGTGGATACACTTTACACTTTTTGGGATAATGTGACCCGCTATAAAACTGAAAGTGTACACTCTTTGGGGGCTTATGAACTCAGCAACTAAGTTCCGCACTTTCAAGCGAACACAAGAAACGCTCTTTTCTCGACGATTGAAAGGTGTGGGTAGTTCATTGGTTTTGGTGTTTGCTCTGATGCCTTGGTGTTTAACCCTAAAACCCTAAACCCTGAACCCTGAAACAATAAACCCTAAAACCTAAAACCCTAAACCGGCTTTGCTTCCGGCTCTGTCAGGTTATGGATCATCATGACCGGTGGCGGCCTGCGAGAGCTGATCCAGCACCTCTGCCGGAATCAGGGTTTAGGGTTTCAGGGTTTAGGGTTTAGGGTTGTGGTGAGGGTGTTGGTTGCATACTCGGCATTGGGCTCCGAGCCTTACCACAGACTCTGCAAGTGCTTGTGCTGCTGTCCTCAGCCCTAAATGCCTGCACCGCCTAGCACCAAGCCTTAATCCCCTGAGCATTAAACTTGTAGCCCAAAGATCTGCGCACCGTTTGAGGCTTCCTTTACATTCGCCAAGAGACTGCTATGAAGTCGTTGGGTGAGTTTGAACGCTGCGAGTTCTATCTTTGTACACGGGTATCATACCGCTGGTTGTCCCGTCACCTGGTCTTCAGGAATTCTGAACGTGAAGTAGTGACTAGTGACTAGTGGAGCAGTCGGAAACACGGGAGGTCAACAACAACTTACACTACAAACCCCAAACCAAAACCCTAACCAACAACCGAAACCCTGAATTCTCGAGCCTACACCCCACTTCCTGTCCAACATTTCAGGCTGGGCATTCTGGGCTACAATTGGCATAAGAAGAGATCTGCCCACCAAGACTTCACGATGCGATGCTTGGTGGGATATGGGGTTTATAGCTCTTGGGTCTTAGGGTTTAGTGTTTAGTGTTTTTTCGGGCTTACAAGTTTAAGGCTACGGGCTTATGAACGGGAGGGCTTGCACGCATTTCAAGTGCCTGCTACCAGGATCCTAAGCTTCGGTAGCTATGCTGAGGTCCTGAAGTACCGTACTTGTAGATTCCTTTGTACGGATACTGCAGGCTTTTGTCCCGCAGCAGTACAACACAGATTCGCCGGTTCTTGTCTCCAGTACTTCGGGTGGTTTGATGGCGAGAGTGGCCTCCACAATGAGGAAGTCGGCCAAAGCAGATGCACATGGGACATGGGCTTCCCACGAAGATCTTCCGTTCGCACGGTTACATTTTCTTATCAAAGTCCTGGCGCAGATTCGTAGGGATTTCGCACTTGCGGCTGGATACGACATTTGGGCCGCAAAAGTATATACTATACTATTATTACCTGGGTTATGGTTCCAGACTGCCAGACGAATTTTGAACCACGCTTGTGAATCGCATGGCGAGGGGCCACACTGAGCTTAATTCACATGCAAGTTCCAACCCCCAAACCCCGATGACTCCATGATGGCTCCGCCAAAGGTCTGGCAGATAGAAGGTTTACATGTCACCAATGTACCTTCAAAAAGGGATATGGTGCCCAAAAAATGGCACATGTACCTTTTTTAAGGATACCTTGGTTACTCTAGGTAAATGTTTGTAGAGTGAGCCTTGAAGCACAGATCAAAGTCTCTTGCGTCCTTCAGGCAGCCCCTTAACCCCAACCCGAACCCTGAATCAGACCCAATCTCCCTTTTCGAGCAGGGCCGGAAATGTTGGAGCATTGGTAAGCGCCGAGGCGTAGAGTTACAGCATAGTCTATCACGGCAGTACAAGCAGATAACACTTCCCTGTTCTATCTTCCGATTTGTCGTCTCTGCTGCAAGCGCTTACCATATGCTAAGGAAGTATGTGGGACTATCGATCCAAGTTGATCACAACCTGGTGCATGCCAACGCCCCCAAGCTTTCTTCTAGGATGCAGGCTTCTTCATTTTCGGCTTCGGCATCGGTGCTAGTGTTTCCGCCACAAGCACTATGGGTTTGGTAAAGAGCAAACTTCAGAGCGTCATCAATGCGAGATCCTGCACTTCATTTATCAGATCTCTCCCTGTCATTGGCTGAAGTCGGTCCCTCTGCATGTAGCTTACATTGCTAGCGCAGTGGAGACTGGCAAGCTGCATCACAAAAGACTGCTATGTTGCTAGTTGTTCCAGCATGCGGTGTTTGGGAATGATTCTCTGGCTTCCCCTGAGGCTTTGTATTCTGCAGAACTACATACTTGTAGCATGTCCAAACGCGCCGTGAAGACTCACAGTGGATAGTGTTTACGGCTTTTTGTTTATGTCAGGTTTATGTTTGTTTTTTCGTGCCATGCTGTTGATTGTGATCCTTTTCTCTTATACCCATCCCTGAGGACATGGAAGTCCTTTTTTTTTTCGTGCCATGCTGTTGATTGTGATCCTTTTCTCTTATACCCATCCCTGAGGACATGGAAGTCCTCTTCTAGGATACCACTTTCAAGACGGCCTTAACGAACACATCCGACAAAGGGAGCCCTGATAAGAGACCCCTCACCAACCAAAAATTAACAAAAGAACCGCCTGCAGGTCCTGAACCCTACACGCAGAGCGTCAAATGCCACCAGAAACCCTGTTTCCCCAGCCTGCCCTCACCGACATACTTTGTAAAATTTACATATGAAGCTTGCAGGACGTCGCATTCAAAGAGGAGGGTGATCCAACCTCCGGTTTCCCACTATCTGGTTGATTATGGGCTCGGTTACAGCGCAGTCCTGTCATTAGGGTATGGGGTCCTGCAAGGGGTCCATAACGGATCCACGGGGTGTTCAAGGCTTTGTTACCATTGACCATGGGGCCAACACGGCTTAGAGCTTTGTCAAGTTGCCGTTGTCTTTCCGACACCAAACGTGGGACATCATGGCTAATTATGTTTGACGCGCCAGAGAACTGTTTGTTTTACGGGCTCTAGCCAGGCAGAGTCTGGTCAGAGTCTGGTTGGGGGTGGCTGTCGGAAAACCCTGAAAAGAAAACTGCATGTGTTTTTTATATCTCCGAGGCTGGCGCTGGCCATGATTCAGCTTGGCTTTACTTACGGCTCCTCGGGCTTTCACAGACTGCTGGGTTTTTTGCCAGGACCCTCGTAGGGATCAATGGCCCCTACTGGTAGCTGGTAGGTATTTAGCATCTAAAAGAGGCTGATGGAGAGTCTACTGTACATGGGGTTCTGAGGCTGTGCCCCTAAACCCGAAAAGAGCCAATCTCCAGTTCCTCCCCGTCGATGGATGTCCTTGGCCTTGCATGGGTGTCACGTGCACACTGAGAAAATTCCGAAGAAGCAGGGTTCCCATAAGAGTTAACCTAAGCCCTGAACGGCTTTCAGGGATCTGGGTTAAGGGTGCTGGCTTCAGGAAGTGATTTTTTTTCAAAGGCAGGTGATGGGCTTTGGGATGTTTCGATGGGCACTTATTCAGCTCTGCCTCACCCTAAGTGCTTTCCATGGCCGGCTAATGTTGGAGTGCAGAGGCCGTCGGTATCTAAGCTGCCTGCATGGTCGGCTTGACTGGTTCAGCGCGTGTCGTGCTTGATCATGAACCGCTGCTGCCCAAACACCCTAAGGCACAAGGGTCCACGTCCTCATACTTTGTTTGTATAATGTACAATATGTATATGTTTATGTATATAGATAGAGATATATGCACACACGCATATGACTAATTACTCGTGATTTCTTGACTCAAGGATCTATATATATAGGACATCAAAATTTGCATGGTCAAGCCCTCAAGCCAGTGCCTCGTCTTGAAAACCGAGACCCAAGCGTGTGGACCATTGCCTGCATTTTTTCAGCGTTAGGATTAAAGTTTCAATCCTACACCCCAGGGTTTAGGGTTTTAGATGACTTCAGGCGGTCCGAGATGGTGATTCATTGGGTTTAAGGGTTTTCGGGCTTGGCAAATGAGCGCTTCGGGAGGTTGCAGACGACACTGGCCGGTTGCTGTTTTGCGCTTGTCCAGACAAGGCTTAACCTGAGAATTCCAAGCACATGGTATGCGGCCTCCCTGAACCTCCGGCACTGTCGGGGTCGGAATAGTGAATAAATTCCTTTGAGTTCCCATTATAATATAGCACAATGTACAACAAAACTCATTATATACACACGAGTTATTAAGGACCTGATTTGAATGCCAGGCCTCGTCGAGCATGGGCACCGAAGCCCCTGAGTGCAGGATCCGGGGACTTGTGTATAGATTATACGTAGAGTCGTACGTACGTCCCATCGATCATCCTACTTATGTCCTGGGTTATACCTGACATAAGAAGGCCCCATGACCCTCCAAGAAGTCGAGTGTGATCACCGAACCCTAAATTTCTGATGAGGTGCCATCAGCCACCAGCAGCTGTTCGCAAACTCAGACGAGGTGTCGCAGGGATGTCGGAGTCGCGATGATAGAGTATTATAGGGTTTAGAAAGTCGAAGTTCAGGTTCCGACTTTACACCATTCTTCAGAAGTTCAGTGTCTGGGGGTGGGGGCTATAAGGTTTTGGGAAGCCGCAAATGATTTAGATTCCGTGGGTGTAGAGGCAAGTGCAGCTGGAGTTTAGACTGAGAATCGTGGATGATGGAATTTAGATGCGTTCCTCCCCTACATCCTAAACCTAAACCCTGCTTCGGATGGGAGGCTTCGGGACGAATCGAGGGGCCGAGGTAGTCAGAAGAGGGCTCGGGGGGTACACGGGTACACTTTCGACTACGACGATATTGTGCGGGGATGTTGGGGCTACCGCTTCAGCTCGAAAGTTCGTCCCGCTTAAAACATCGCCTACAAACTAAGCCCACACGCATGAAGGCACGCATCGATACTTAGGAAGAGTGGCGAGGTACGGAGGATTGTTGCAACATTTGTTGCTTCTTGAGCTATGGGATGTTAGGATGCTGCCAGCGCCGACGTGTTCTTGTTAAGGTGTAGACTGCTCCCTCAAACTTTGGGGCCTGCATGTCAGGCAAGGCTTTGAGTGTTGAAATTCCCTGAATTCGACGGACGCTTGACGAAACATCACTGAAACCTCTATCGTACAGACTTGTATGGTTTGCGTGAGTTCCTATTGAGGTACTGGTCCTTACACTAGGTTTCCGGTTAATAGTCGCAGACTACTAATATGACACAAAATCCTGTAACAATAATTAAGGCCCCTGTTTTAGGGCACTGTTCACGCTGTGAGCGGCACTGCAAGGACCACATGCTGATGGTGAGCTGCGTTCTGCTGAAGAGCTGGCTTTGCATTTACATGCATCTTGGCTGCGGAGCAGGCAAATCCTAATCTAGATCTGCCCGAGTGCCAGAGACACACAGATCCGGACTTTCTTCCAGCCATATCTGATTCAGCAGGCTAGGAATTGCACCTGAATCGTTCGACAGGGTTGGCCTGAATCTACAAATCCATCGGCATTCGCAAGACAGTGCCGACATAAGAATGCTACTGCAACTAGACCGTTCCCTAAACCCGAAAATAAACCCCAAAACCCATAGCTACCGCTGGGCAAAACTGGTGTACTTGGAGGATCAGGAAACTTAGTAAGTAGGGTTCTAAGTCAGGTAACTACAGTTATATCCACTTATAACCTTCATTAAGGTCTTATAACCATACTTGCTAAGTCCCATGATCCTCCAAGTAGATTATAATACCTCATGCTGGAATGGATCAGGCCTTTATGCTTATACCCCACGCCCAAAGTCCTTATCAACCTCAGCCATCTCCACACATTCCCGAGGCTCCCTTAAAGTAGTACCTTTCAGCTCCATAGAGCGCTCTCCTGTGGTCCCGGGTGTAGGGTTTAGGGTTTAGGGTTGGTTTCGGGTCTGTGCACAATTGGGTACCGTGTGAAGGCTCCGCGACTGCTTCACACCACTTGCGAACACCGCTCTCTAGCCCACAGACCCCCCCGCGCCTTTAAACGAGAACCCTGCTGCTGCACGTTTGAGCGAAGCACTGCTATAGGGGCCTAAATAATTACCAGTACTATTGGTGAGGGGCTCCTTATTATAATTCTAGTATAACGGGCCCCAAAAGCCTATTCTAATTATTGAGGCCCATATGTTAGACTCTCGCACAGCTGAGGGTGAGACTCCACACCAGCGGCGTTCGCATCCACGCCATCTCCAGCCCTCCATCTGGGTGGTTGTGTTCTAAGTAGACCGGGGAGGGGCAGATAGAATCCACTTCTTTCCGAGTGGAACTCTTGTGCTTTGAGCAAAGACCGACTCGAAGGTTGCTCTGATCTTGGCCATGAGAGGCCATGAGTGAAACGAGCTATTCTTCGTATCTGGGAGTCCGAGCCCTTACTTGATGCTAGATGCACCAGTTAGTGCCGAATTATGAGATGTTTCTTGAAGGGAAGGGGAACCCTGATGTAGAACGGCTCCGTCCTGGGAAGCCAATGCACGGCTGTGAGCCTGCATGGACATACTACGTTGGTTACAACAGGAACAGATTCTGGTTTTGGGTTGGGTTCATGGGTTTAGGATTGACAGGGCCCACAATCATAACCAAGAAAGCTAGGATTTCAGCGTGCTTCAGCGTGGACTTCCTACAGTGCAGGTCAGAACATGGAGCAGAGTAGTGCCAGTGGAACCCGTGCAGATTTTCCGTCTCAACAGGTTGCTAGATCCACATGACTCCGTTGCATACGTCGTTTGCAGCCCCGGCTACCTCCAAGACCTGGTCCAGCGTTGATGGGTCCCCATGCTTGGGTCGGGAGAGATCATCGGGAGCTTTCATGTCAGATTGTCCAGTCTTTGCAGAAGCCCGCACCCCAAAGCCGAAGACCCTCTATATTGTTGGCTCATGGCCGCTCGACGCACGTCTTTCAGCGCGAAGTCTTGCCGTGAGCCGTGGTTCTTGTGGCGAGAAGCTCAGGTTCTTTGCTTGGTGCTGCGACAAAGCAGATGATTGTCCGAAACTGAGCCGACACATCCATATACAATAATTAATTGGAATGTAGATCCCCGCATGAATCGGTGTATGCGTGTGAACTAAGGCACTAAGATACCTACTCCTGCAACGGAAGCCAGATAGGTTTGAGGGTGCTGAATTTAACCGGTGCAACAAGCACTATAATTACCTTTACCTTCCTAAGACAACGGTATTGAAGCACGGGGTCATCAATCATATAGGGTTCACCTTGATGATGCGACTTCGTTTCAAGATGGTGGTATGGCCCCAGCCCCAGCTGGAAGAGGTCTGGGTGATTCACGCGCAGTTCGCCCTACCATGACCTTCAAGACAATCCCAAAAAAACATAGTCATGCCGCGTGCCGCCTGCCAGTCCTACCTGGTTACCTAGGCCCCAAAAGTATGTCGAATAGTAGCCTTTTCTAGGTGTTGGGCTATTATATTGTTGAACCTATTCTTGGTGGTTTAGGTAGACGCTTAAGACCTGAGCACTGAACGATGTAAAACCTTCATCCTGAATCCAAAGCCCTAAACTCCCGGCCCTAATCCTCGAAAGCCCTCAACCTCAACTTACAGGCCCTAAACCCGAAACGAACAGCAAAAGCCACCAGACCCTTTATCATGGCTCTAGGGTCCAAGAACCTTACATAGTGATCTGGTAGTGAAACATGTGTTAAAGCAAAAAAAGCTTTTTCGTTCCCCAACATCCTTAGCCGATGGGGCAAAAAAGCATCAGCTTCAGCTACACAAGTAGCTTGAGACATAACTGGTGCATACTCCGGCGAATTTCTGCTTAGCGGTTTCCCTTCAGCTACGGATGTGTGGTGTTGTTTGGTCTGGTATCTATTGTCTGTCTGCCTGGCTGTCTGTCTGTCTGTAGTTGCGTATGTATATATAGGTATATATCTGTTTATATTGTATAAAGTGAGGCCTACATACCATAGCCTTGGGACGTTCAAGTATGGAGGGATCCTCCATATCAGCAGGCGTTAGATCAGTTGAGGCTTGAGCCCTACAATCTAAACCCTGGTTTGGGCATTGGAACTCAAGTTCAGGTCATCACCTTGATGATCTTCGCATCGTTCTCACTGGCATTTCTCATTGTGGCGAAAGGGAAGGCAAGGTTCAGGGTTTGCAGCTACGGCGGTTTCGAGTTTAGGGTGGGAGTCTTATGCATGCGTTGAACCTGAACACGGCCGGTCTTGGCACTGGTGCTCGGTGTCGATGTCTCAAACAGTCAATCCCCTAAGCAGGATTAGCTTCCGGAACAGCTCAGTTCCCCCTCCCAACTGTTGCCAACAGCAAAGACTCTAAACCTTGAATCCAAAGCTTGCGAAAATTGAAGAGAATGTGTAAAGAACCCTATAAGCCCCAAGCCTTTTGTCAGACGATGCTGTCACGCGTTAACTCGCTGTACACGAGCTGTGTGTGTGGCCCACTTATTGCATTCTGCAGCTAGTCCCGCTGTGTACATGTTTCACATCTTTCGTCGTCTCTGCGTGATGTGCTATACGTGCAGGGTCCTCTCTGTCGCACTTGTTGAGGCGGTTGTTAAGTACTTGTGGTAGGAGTTGGTGGGTTGGTCGCTAGGACTGACAGAGAGGCTATGGTAAGCCATGTTGAAACAGTCGGGGCAATGCCCCTCTCTCTAGGTGTGATAGCTGGGAGCATATTGGGGTTTATGCAGGTTTTGCGGTGTTAGATTGGCTGCCCTCAGTGGTTGGTTGCTCCGGATCGCTGCCTTGTCTTGTCGTGGAATGTGTGGAGCCTTGCCTGCCTTGTGCGCGTGTGAGCGTCGAAACATGTCGAAACCCAAATCCCTAAACACACACACACAGATATATATGCAACCATATGGTTGTGCGCTGTGCGTTCTCGGCCCCCCCCCCCACCAAAGAGAATACACCATGACATCCATTACTTATTGAAGTACAAGAGTACATGACAGATACCATGGGGGGGGGAAGGGGGGGAAAGAATGGAACGGAGGCTTAGCAGGAGAGCATGTACGGAGAGAGAACGCCATACATACACAGACACGTGGGGTGTGTGTGTGTGTATATGTGTCTCAGAGCAAAAAGGAAAGCCATTCTATTCCGCGGCGGTGGGGGAGGGGATGCCGCAGAAGCAGAGGGATATCCTGTTCCACAGGGGGGGGGGAGGAGAATTCACCATGACGCGGCACTTTGGCACCCTTGTGATCCTTGGACATCCCAGCCCTGCACCCCAATCCCTTAACCTAAACCTCCAACTCCAAACCGTAAGCCCCTACATCCTGACCAGTTTCCCAATGCGAAACCCCCACCCCTCCAAAACCCTTCCTGCCCCGATAGAACCCCACAGAACTCTGGAGATGCCTATATAGAACACAATTGAACACTATACCTCTGAAACATAAAGCCCAAAGCCCTACCCGGCCAGGATCATGGTTGGGTGCTTGCGTCGGCCTACCGAGGCCCATGCGAAGATTTTATTGAACAGGTTTTCGGGTTGAAGTTTTAAACTTTTGTGTTTAACGAGTGCCTTCCACGTCACTTACACTGTTTGTTGTAATTGGTTCATGATTCTCTGAAACCCTAAACCCTAAACTCTAAACTGGTGGTTTTGTTGAAGTCTCTAGTCATCTGTTCTGCGAAGTAACCCTGCAATGCGGGCTCGTCCTTGCTAGGTAGGAGGGAAAAAAACTGGTGCTTTTCGGATTGATTTGCGTCGGTCCCTTTGTTTGCCACAACTGCAGAGTCTAGCAGTCTAACACACAGGCCTGAATAAGTAGCCGGTGCAGCTCGTGGCCTTATTCTTTTCTTACATCCCCGCACATGACACCGCAAAGCTCCCTTCAAGTTCTAAGGCTCCGATACTAGCTGCCCTCTTGGGGCAAGTTCGTTTTGCGCGGTAAAAAGCCTTCGAAGGGGCAGGGCCAAGCCTGTAAGACTCGAATCCCCCAACACCCGGTTTAGGGCTTAGGGTGCTATCAGACCTAGAGTGTGCTCCACATTTAGGGTTGCAAGGTTTGGTTCTAGAGTTTTCAGTTGAGTGATCGGCGTGGAGTTTCGGCTTAGGGTAGAAGGTTGGGTTTTATGATTACCTGGGTTTTGGATGGATTTCGGGGTTTAGGTTTGGCGCCCAGTTCGGAGTTTTAAGTTTATGTGTAATTCTGGCTGACTTCTTGTATGAGCTTGGGGCGACTGAAACCCTATACCCTAAACCCTACACGCCGAATCCCAAACCCTCGAGAGGACTGCTCTTTCACGACGGCAACGGCCTCGATAATCTGGGCCTGAATGTTCATGAGGACCCTTGCTTCTGAGGTGAGTCTTCGGATATTTTAAAATCAGGTTTTAGTTGTTGAAGGGTATTAGGGCTTAGGTTTAGACTCGGGGGTTTTCGGACTTAGTTTGATGTTTTCCATGTTTCGTGGGTTTTGGGGTTTAGGGAGGGCCATACTGCCGATACAGCAAAGCCGGCAACCCAAAGCGATTGAGGTTTTGGGGATTTTCGGGGCTTAGCGGAGAAGTTTGAAGAAGCTTTCGGTGTTTGCAGGGTTTAAATTTTTGCTTTGGGGTTTAGGTTTAGGAAGTCGGAAGCTCACATTCATTGTGAATTCGCTGGACAGCCCAGTGTTGTGTTCTGTCTTCGAGATGCTGCAGTTCATTGTGCATTGGGGTCTTAAATTAAAGATTAGAATAGTGCTTTGGGGGCTCATTACACTATAATTATAATAAGGAACACCCCAAAACACCATTGGTAATTACTTAGGCCCCTTATACTGGGGGCAGAGGCTTTGATCAGTTTAGGATTCAGGCACGCGTGGCCCAGAACGACTAGACCTGACCTTTGCTAAATCATGGTGCGACTTCTCTTCCTACCTTTGGTGAGAAGGGAATGCAGGAATGGGGTACAATTTTTAACTACTATCCTACCTTTGGTTAGTAGGGAATGGAAGAATGGTAGTAATAGTAGTTTTAATTGTACCCCATTCCTCCATTCCCTACTAACCAAAGGTAAGTCTTGCGCTATAGGGCCATGGTGGTCAGGGTACCCGAACATGAAACTCTAAGCCGTCGTCTTGCCGACTCAGCCTGTTATTCCAATATTCTAATCATGTGTGAAGCCACTCGCATAAACTCATAAACACCATGGCACGAAGAATACATAATCGGACGGCACCCCTTCGTCTTGCAGCACCTTGTCCTAACCACTAAAACCCCAAAGCAGTTGGTTTGTTGTTGCTTTTGCAGCGGCTGTGATGATGTGTCGGTTCCTGAAGAAACAGCTCCTACCAGATGTCGAAGAGTCGGCAGGGGAAGAGGTAACCACAGCAATATTTGACCGAGACTGACGGCTTCGTTTCATCGAAGAGCAAGTGTTCACCTTCGAGCCCAAAACCGGAAGTCTCAATCCCGGAAGGACATGTTTGAGCAGAACGACATACTCCTGATGACAGTGAATCTCATCGGTTCTACCTTCTTCAACATCATTGTCCTGCACCTTAGACTGCATGTGCGCGAGGCGGGAGGGGGTATGAGTCTGCGAGTTCGTGAGGCCACGCGAAAGACCATGCTGCATTGTCCTGGTCAGAACTGAGTTGCTGCGCAGTCTAATGCAGGTTAGCTTGGGTTTTTGGATTGCAAGATAAAACAGGGCTGTTTGGTAATGGAAACCGTAGACCACTGCCGATTGGGCCGTTGCTGGCCAGTCAGAGAGTTTTCCATTGCATGCGTCAAGAATCGTGGCACACGCGCGATCTGTATGAATTGTGCGACATGCCCGCCACCTCGTCGATCACGGAAGCCACGAGGCTCGATTCGTCTCAATTCCTTTGCAGCGCTTGTGGGGAACGTTGTCTCGATGGGCTGGAAACCTAACAAGAGGAACAGGCTGGCATACCGGTTGACGGTGGCGGCCACGCTTTTGGCAGGATTCTGGCTCCAAAGTGGCTCCGAGCCCAGCTCTTGTGGGGGAACCACGGGCGGACGTCTCTAGATGGATGCTTCGCGGGCAGCCAGTACCGATGGTCACCGAAGCTTCGCACGCCAGATTTCTCTACAAGCAACGGGCACAGATGATCACCAGGCAACACGGCTCAGGGCTCAAATGAAGAAGGCCGGCTCGGCTTCAGAGTTGCTCGCACTGGTGGACGAGCCGGTGGATAATGCGAAGCTATTCAACCGCATCCGTATGCTTGCAGCCTGGACCAAGCTCGCCAAATTCAGGAAGGGGCGCCAGCTTCGTCAGGCGGATGCGAGAAGCCTTGTGTTTGCCAAGCTGGCGGCCAGGTTGCACGAGATGCTCCGAGACAATGTGTTGCCTCCTCGTGAAGCGGCCAATGTCTTCTATGCAGTGAGCTTTATGAGGAACTAGCCAAGCACATGACGCAGGTGCTGCCAAACCTTTGCAGAGCTGTTCGAGCGAATGCTAGTGGCATGACAGCTCAACAGGTTTCTAAGCGCATGCTGGCAGCTGCAAAGCTCCAGGTCCAAGATGCATCACCGGAGGAGCTGGCCGCCGTGCCAGCCCTCGCAAAGTGCGCACCGGACAAGGTTGAGCAGATGAAACCTCAAGAGTTGTCCAACAGCTTCTGGCAGTTGCGGAGCTCCACGATGTATCACCGGAGGTGCTGACCGTAGCACCAGCCCTTGCAAAGTGCATGCCGGACAAGGTAAAAGGCATGACACCTCAAGGGTTGTCAAACTCCTTGTGCGCAGTTGCCAGGCTCCATGAATCAGCGCCCCAAGTTTTGGAAGCATTGCCTGCCCTAATACTGAATACTGCGCCAGCAGGAGACCATCGGTGCAATGAACTTGCGAGATTTGTCCGAGAACTTCTGGGCAGCCGGGAAGCTTAAGGCTGTGTCGCGCGAGGTGGAGGGGTTGGCGACACAGCTCATTGGGCGCATCCGTCCAGCCATCAGGAAATTTGCACCAGAACAGCTGCGCCTGTCACCTTGGGCAGCTCAGTAGTTTGGGGAGGACGAGTTGGCGGGCAAGTTGCAAGCAGAGATCGACCGTCGGCAGCGCCAGCAGCGATGTTTCTGCCTGTCGCAAGTCCTGCTTACAAAAATGTTGGCCTTCTGTGAAATTTTCGAAACCGACATGGGGACCTAGATGTCTACCCTGAAAGGTTGCCCGATGCACTTTTTCAACTCCTCATTCTGTGCACCGGCTTTGTTCAGTGCCTCCCGGGAGCACGTCCATGGTCGTGAGTTCTGTTTGACGGGGTGGCCAATGATGGTGCCGTAGCGAGGCTTCCTGCCCTTCTTGACATGTGTCTACGCGCGGGAATGAGGAACGCCAGGCGTTTGCACTGTGTTCGGGATCGTTCATGACGGTTGACGTCATATCAGTTGACTTTGGCCGTCAATGTGTCGGGAGTTCAGGGAGCAGTGTACGAGGCACTTGCGGCCGACGTAATTAAAGAGCACATGTCATGCTGGAGCAAGGCAGTGTGAGAGTCAGCCTCCCAAGAACTTGCGCATTGAATTGGAAATCGGAGGTGAGGAGCTTGAACTCCACGAACGCATGTGCTCACAAGTTATACTTTGATGCAGCAGGCACCCATCAAGTTCTGGGTGTTCTCGCCGAGATATATGTTAGCGGACCACCGGTCCGCTCGCATGCCGAAATTGCGAAAGCATATCATAGAGTCATGGACGTGTCATAGACTGTTACCCGGCCCCCTCCCTTCGGACACACAACGTGCCGAATGACTCTTGATTTCATACTCTCAGTAAAGTGCTCCAGTAACGCCCGGGCTTAAGGTTTGCATTTGTCTTTGCAGTTCGGGGCTTGGGGCAAGCGCACTTACAATTACTGGAGGATCGATCTATTCAGAGTTTCAAGCTTGGTCCAGCACACCTTGATCCCACATATACAATCCTGAGCCAGCTAGACTTAGACCCGGCTTTTCAGACGTCGTTGGTGCTTGCAGAACAGGGTTGAAGCAGACGCTTAGGTGGCATGGCTCTGGGGTTCAAGCAGAAGCCTGATGAATAAGTCATGGTACTATTCCGTAGATTTCCCGGGTTCCCTGCTATGATTATAGTATTCGTATACCCCAGAACCTCAATCTAATTTTGAAGACCGCCAAAGCCGATTGTCGAGTTCTGTCGAGCTGCTTGTACATCCTTCGGCGGCAAGGCATTCGTTCCGAAACAGCTGCAAGCTGGGTTCACTGCACGCACAGTGTCTGATCCCGAGTGAAACACACACCTCCGAAAATTTGCACTGGGCAAGCCTTTCACATCTGAAGCCTGGTTTCTATGAGGATTGGGCGGGTGCAGATAGGACTTGTGGGAATACTGGTGGGTGTTTGACTTGGATTTTATTTTGCTCCTGCTAGCGGCATAGGCTCGAGCTCATGTTAGCGTCGTGGCACGACCTGAAGCCGAGGAATCTGATTATTGCCGTCTACAGCAACGAGTATGCCGCTTGCCGATGCGCATCAGGTTGGTGACTGCCCACAGCTTCGGGTGAGTTGGGGGCTTTGCTTTGTTGGGTACTCCCCAAACCTTCAAGCCCTACCCATAGGCCCCCTAGTAGTTCCTTTTGGGGATTACCTATAGGATTCTAAACATGATCCCCAAAAAGGAATTACTATGGGGACTATGGGTAAGCACTAGATAGTCAAAGCATGAAAACACAAAGCAGGTCAGAGCTGTGAGCCCCCAAAAATTTACGCAGTCAAGAGTTCTTGAGTCCAACCCACTTGAAACGAGGAGTATCAGCCAACTAATAGAGCGATCCTTCAGACAAAGCGGGTACTCCCCAAACCTTCAAACCCTACCCATAGGCCCCCTAGTAGTTCCTTTTTGAGATTACCTTATAGGATTCTAAACATGATCCCCAAAAAGGAACTACTATGGGGCCTATGGGTAAGCACTAGATAGTCAAAGCATCAACACACAAAGCAGGTCAGAGCTTTGAGCCCCCAAATTCGCAGTCAAGAGTTCTTGAGCCCAAGTCACTTGAAACGAGGAGTATCAGCCAACTTGTAGAGCGATCCTTCAGACAAAGCATACGATGTGGAGCTTCACTGAACGGGTACCAGTAAGTTGGTTCTCTGGGCGTTGGTGATAAGTACCACGTAGAGGTGATAAGTCGGCTGGCTCCAATTAGGGTTTAGGGTCTTGGCCTCTCGGTTTACCACCTATACTACTAAGTACCAAGGCCCTATATGATCCAAAAACACTTTAATAAAACAGCTGCGCTAAGAGCTGCTAATACTAAAACCGTGTAAAACCGTGTGAAACGCTATGAAACAAGGCCCCTGCAGTTTCCTCTTACAATCGGCCCAGTGAGCGCGGCGACCAACGATTTTGGAGCTGTCTTGTTACGGGGTTTGGGTTTGGCTTCAGGGTTTGATGGTCTTGCTCTCTCTCTCTCTCTCTCTCAAAGTATGATAGGTACACCTTATTTCTTAGTTTAGGTGTTCATGTTTCGCTCTTCGTGTCCTTGAACTGGTTGGAGCAGCTCGAAATCAACCGTTCCCTGTCGTAAGCCTCGAGCCAGATTAATTAGTTGCCCAGTATAGAGACCTTTTAGAATCCCCATAGACTTAAACCCCACTGAATTATAGTGAACCCCAGAAAGTTGGAACATCGATTTAGGATGATTCATGCTGGGATTCCCTTTACTTTAAGGGCATGAGGCTACTGATGTTCCAACTTTCTGGCTTCTACTATAAACCCTCAACCGTGTATAGAGACCTGTTGGACTCCTCAGAGATCGCATTGAAAACTAATACAACCACGGGCAGGCCGAGAGCATCCGAGAGCCCTATATTCTCAACTTCTACTTACTTCGCCAATGGGAGAACTTTAAATTTTAAACCTTTTAGCATTATACATCTGCTGTATGATAGCAAGTTTGAACTTTGTTGGCCCGGTTTTGGAGAAGTGGCCTAACACACACATTGCCACTCTACACCTCAAAAGCTTCTAAATCTCAAGCCTTAAAGCCCTGAAACCAAAAAACAAGCACAAGCCCTGAAACCTTACACCTGAAAATCCAGGACCGCGTCCAGCATCAGACACCGCAGTATTTCCTGCTTGCCCGGGCCAAGTACTGTGTCATGTGGCTCGTCTCGCCTGGGTTTAGGGTTTCAGACTTTAGGGTTTAGGGGATTTAGGGTTTCAGACTTTAGGGTTAGGGGATTTAGGGTTTCAGACTTTAGGGTTGGGGGATTTAGGGTTTCAGACTTTAGGGTTAGGGGATTTAGGGTTTCAGACTTTAGGGTTAGGGGATTTAGGGTTTCAGACTTTAGGGTTAGGGGATTTAGGGTTTCAGACTTTAGGGTTAGGGGATTTAGGGTTTCAGACTTTAGGGTTAGGGGATTTAGGGTTTCAGACTTTAGGGTTAGGGGATTTAGGGTTTCAGACTTTAGGGTTTAGGGGATTTAGGGTTTCAGACTTTAGGGTTAGGGGATTTAGGGTTTCAGACTTTAGGGTTAGGGGATTTAGGGTTTCAGACTTTAGGGGTTAGGGATTTAGGGTTTAGGGTTTATGTAAGATCAGCAGAGTCTGGGTTCAAAAAGGGTTTATGTCAGGTTAAAGGGCAAGGTCGAGGGATTCAGACGCATGGATGTTCCTTTTTGTCGACACCTGCAAACCTGAACCCCTCAAATCCTCAAACCCCAAGGTACTACCTCTCTTGCAGCCTCGTGGGCTGGCACGGCGCTGATTTCCAGAGTGCCCTGAGACTGGCCTCGGGAGTTGGCGCAGCTCTGTCCTTGCCGCTTTCTCGCAGTTTTTGAAATGACCTGAACCCTGCAAGACCTACCTTTCTATGCCTCTGTATCATACGTTTATTTTAGGGGTGAATGTAGGGGTTCCTTATTGAGGGGTCCACTGTTGATGCGATTGATTATCTACGGTTGTTCAAGGGGCTTGCATGAGCGTCACTGCTAGACCCCCCCCGGCAGACACTCGTGCTGAAGCTTCCTATATCTCGCCACGATATCTGTATGTATATATATATATACAGAGACATATATACACATGTATGTATGTATGTATGTATGTAAAGCTTTTCGAGGTGCACAATGCGTTCCATAAGCACCCTGCGCTCAAATTGTAGGTTCCTCGATTACTCTCCTGTTTCTAATTAACGGTGCGCAGGTGCATAGGTCTTGCACTTTCAACTCCGAAAGGCGGGTTTGGGTTCCTAGCGTGGGGGGTTCAGATGATAATATGTAGTCCCGTTTTCAGGGTCCTGTACAAGGATGTGTGGATTCTGGCGGGGGGGGGGGAAAAATAGGTTACATCTAACTACGTGATGGTCCATATTGGTGTCGCCGTTCTCTGAAACTCATGTGCGCACCCGAATGTTGGCGTCGGGTTTTCCATTGAGTATTCAGAAGAAGGAGGGTCTAGCGAACGAAATCTGCACGCAAACCGTCAACCTGCCAAACCTCCGCTGATGGCGAGTGAACTTCTAACTTGGTGGCTTGTTGGGTCAGTGTCTCGTAACCTGGCCTCCAGTCTTAACCATCAAGTTCCTAAAGTAGCAATCCAGTGTTGGGCGTCAGGTCAGGCTTTGAAGCGAAAGCACGAGCCGGCCCCAGAACCTTAAACCCCCTTCCACCGCCGCCTCAACACAGACACACACACACACACAAACACACACACACACACACCCACCCACCCACCCACCCACCCACCCACGCACACCCTATACCCTGAACCCTAAACCCCAAGCCAAGGACGATGTTCCCTGTTCTGCCCTTCCTGAGCTATTGGGTTTGGGCCGTGCTCCTGGCGGTGAGCCAGGCCACAGCTTGCTCGGTTCCTCTTCGATTTAGGTTGGGGGTTCAGAGTTTAGGGGTTTAGGGTTTCGGGGCTTAGGGTTTAGGGCCCTATACACCCACCCTACACCCTAAACCCCTCGGGGTGTTGTTTTTTTTTGATTTTTTTGGAGTGGTGCAGGAGGCTTTTCTTGGCTGCCTTTTTGGGTTTGCGGCGGATTGGTTTCAGGGTGCAAGAGTAAAGGTGTGGTCTACTTCCGCTTCTGCCGTTTGGACACAGGGCTTCATTGTTTCAAGGAGTAGGGCGCTTGAAGGATCAGGGGACTTAGTAAGTAGGGTCACAAGTAGGGCAACTATCTATATCTACTTTTAGCACTAATTGATGAAGGCACTTATAACCCTCCTTACTGAGTCCCATGATCCTCTAAGTGGGGTATGAAAGAAGCCTCGGTTTTACCGGCTCCAGGCTTAGTGAACCGACGGGCTAGGGACGCTTTGAATGGCCTCCCTCCTCTTCCTTTAGGTCCTTGAAGTCGCCGTTCACATGTCAAATATAGAGGTCTAGAATATTCCTACATTATTCTTTGGGTTCCTTCGCGCAACTGTACTATGATATTTCTTGAAGACCGCATGTCTGATTCTCAAGGCCCCCGTATTTTCCCCTGCTGGTTCAGGGCTTAGGTGAGAGACCGCTCTATGTTCGCAGGCAGCCTTCATGTCCAGCTTGGTTCAATGCGACTGGCCCCCTGACTATATGCCGTTCTGTAATGGTGTGTTGTTTTTTGTTGTTTTTGTGTGGCACCTATTTCTGATTTAGTTTAAGAATCGTGATTATCTTGGGCGCGAAGCCTGAATAAAAATGGTAGCCTCCAATACACTCCTCCAATACCAACTAGAGCGCAGCCGTCACTGCAGGTCCGAAAATCCCGGTTTACTCGAAAAGACAGGTACCTGTAGATGCAAGTCTGATGTGTTCTTGGTATGCCTCTGTAGAGATAGACGCATACACCGGGGTTAGACAAAAGTACCAGGTGTCCAGGGTTTTAGATCGCGGCCCGGCATTTACTGCAAACTGCATGGAGTTTGTTCCATACTTATGCGTCACAGTGCCTACGAGGTTTGCGCCGCTTCCAGGCATACAAAGGCCTCTGAAGCAACAATCCTAGCATGTTCGAAGACCACACTACACCTACTGCTCCTGAAACTCCGTAGCTGACGGAAATGTCGTGCATTATGTCTTGGCTGTATTGCAGTTACTGTTACATCTACCGTTGCTGCGATTTTTCGCCGCCGTCGTGGGACTGGGTGGTCAACGACAATCACTGTGACCATGTTCGTTCATCGTTCTCATTCCCTGATGACACTCATTTCCACAATTAACACAGTCGTCGCTGCCACAGCCGTTGTTGGCTTCCAGCGGCCGAACTGACTTAAGCATAGTTCTGTGGCATGAGGCGAATACCAGCTGAGATTGACAGAGGGCAGTTGGTACAGGCTTCGCCTTTTCAGAGGGCTTCTGGCACGCAGTGCCTGCAGAAAGAAGCCGAAGCCTATATCCCGTGCTATATGTATATAAATACGTTTCTACATATATTTGCATGTGTAGCGCCGACCTGCGTAGCTGAACCTTTCGTAGACGGTCAGAGTGTTCGTGCTCCAAACCTGAACCACAAGCCCCAAAGCCCAATCCGAGGTTTAGCATGGAGGGTGTGGCACACTCGGAGCAGCAGCACTTCGTGTGGATCTGCCCAGTGCTCAGTGGTTCGTTCAGAGGGAAGATCTAATGCTGAGGATTGAGTAGCTGGAATGGGAATCGGGTTTCGCTGTATATGATGATTATACACAGATTTATGAGGGTTCACATCATGCAGACCGATCCTCACATCTACATATTTCGGTTTTATGACCTACGACTTCGGATGACTGAGATACCCAAGTGTCACGAGAGACTCATCCCTGAACCGCTTAGGGTTTAACTCTGTGAGTCCTAGTTTAGTTTTAGGGGGCTTCTGGCAAGTTGTCAAAGCCTCTCAGCTTGAAACCCCATCGCAGAACTCCGCTGCTTGTTTTAGTTGTTGATCCTTGCCTCCCCACACAGTTTGAGCCTCTTGGAGTTTGGCATGATGCGGATTTGCGGCTACTAACTAGGTTCAGACATACCCAAAATTTGAAACAAGGATTCTACTATCCGTTATGGCCCCTACTAGATTCCTTTCGGCATCCCCGCCCCCCCCCCCCTCCCCCCACAAGACACCGCCAAACATCCCACAACCAATGCTGTTATGCCAACAAAAACCTAGTTCGGTGAAGCAGTGAAGCCCTTCTGGAAGTCCTCCTCACAAAACCAAGACCCCATGAAACCCTATGAGGCAACTCTTCTGATTCGCACGACAGCTCGTTGGGTGAGGAGTGTCGCTCGACTGATTTCGCTAGCCTTGTTACAAGGCTTACGGGTTTGGGCGTCTTTGGGGTGTAGGGTCTCTAGAACGTTTTAACTGCCAGGAGGGCTGTTGGGGGTTAGGATGTTTAGGGTTGTTTTAGCACTTTTTCAAGTTGATTATGCGCCAGTGGCGGCTTTTTGTCATATTCGTTTGCTGTTTAGTGTGTTTGCGCCTTTTTTTGTTTGTTTGTCGGGTGGTTGTGTTTAATTTTCCTGAGGTTGTTTTTGGTGGTGGTTTCAGCTTTCACGTTCAGGACAGCTGCGCTGGAGGGACGAGGGTTTCGGGTATCATTAGAGTCCGGTTCGGCCCATGATTCTTGCTTCTGAAACTCCAACACCTCAATACCCAGCTTCTTGAAACATCACGGAGGCTTTAAAAAGCAGAGGCTCTGACATCGACCGTGAATAGTAAGATCCCTGTTTACAACCTCCCTCAATTAGGCACCCGTGTCTGATTTTTGAAGCCCCTTTCATCCAGCACAGATGACATGGTCGCCCTCCGGGAAGAGAAGCTAATGGAGATGAAGTCGCAGTTGGACAAAACCATCCAAGGCACGACTGAGTTTTAGCTTGCCGGGGAAGCCGATCTGTTTGTTGACTGTACAAATGAGTCTTAATTCAACTTTCAGAAAGAGGTAGTAGCTGAGTAGGAAACTGTGCATCTTGGGGCCGCCACATCATCCTATCATGATTCAATTTTGACGTCAACCCATCTTGATGCCAGGGAACCGTCTAGGGTGGTTAGATGGTTTGCCGTATTTTAGGGCGGGCACTGTATTGGCAATGTATTGGATGACGAAGGACGAGATTTCTTTCCGATGATTCAGGTTCGCCACGCCGCCCCATAGAGTTTAAACCTTGTATCTGCCCTACAACCTGTGAACCACACAGCCCACACCGCTGCATCCTCAACCGTAGGATGTAAGCCATGGGTTTTACGAACCTAAGGCAGCATAGACTTCGGCAAAGCAGATGCGTAGCACACTGAGATTTTGCCTGCTTTGTTAACTGCAAGAACTTCTTGGACGAAACTCCGACCACTTCGAGACTTATTCTACTGATGCACACTCAGCAACCCTCAACCCCGTGACACCCGCTCTACTCCCCAACCGTGAAGCGTAAACTTGAACCGCTAACCCGCGAGAGTCCCTCTTCATCAGCTCCTACCTGGACCCCAAGAGTGTGTAGAAGAATAGCCTTTTCTAGGTGTTGCGCCATTCTTTCACCTACGCTAGAGGGCGACCTTTAACCTGACGCCCTCTGCCCCTATAGTACCCTGAACCTGAAACCGGAACCGCTAAACACGAAACCCTAACCCCTGAACACGAAACCCAACCCCTAAGCACAAAAGCCGAACCCCTAACCCCGAAGTATCGCAAGGCCTTGACAGGCACATGGGCGAGGCAGGGCGCATTGCTCCCGGAGCAACCTCTTTTAAGTTTTGTTTGTACTTTTGGGGGAATAGGACTTTTGGGATTTAGGGCTGGCTTCAGTAAGTTGGAACCTAAACCCAAACCCTAAACCCCTTAAATGCAATAAGGGTTTAGGGTTTGAAGGAACCCTCGCAAATATCTGATCTTAGTTTCAAAGTCGTAGGGCCCCCGGGTCCCACCCGAAGAACTACAGCTCTATAGTGAGTTTCCGCAAGCTTTGGCGCGAGGGCGTGCAGTGGACAGAGCTCGTGGTTGCTATGCTGTTCAGCCGCAGAGGACATGCCACTCTCAAGCGCTTTCGGTGAAGATTTCGAGCCATCGCGAGAGCTCAAGAGGCGCGCAAAGCACGACACTGCGCAAGCATGACAACACGCGCAGCGAATGCCACTGAAGAGCTGGGGCTGCTTAAAGGGCAGGCCAGTCAGCTGCACCAGTCGAGCCAGGGGTTGGTACGCACGGCTCAGAAGAGCTTGGATCACCTTGACAGTCCTCGATGGGCTGGCGGGCGCAGTTGCCCAGATGGGCGCGGCGTTCAGCAGGGCACCGCTCGACCTCAGCGGAGTCACAAAGGCCGGCATGCTTCTGTCCCGAGGCCAGCAGCTCAAGGAGAGCGAGCCGAGGGAGATCCTCAGGCTCTGGATAAGAAGATTGGGGAAATCCGTGAGCACCAGCCAGACCGGCCTCCGTACAGGGCAGAAAAGACGAAGCTTGTGTAGTCGCACTAGGATTCGTGAAGATTCCACAGATCACGCCAGCTACATGCAGGCCATTCCTGGCTTGCTACAGTACCCTCTTGATGTTCCCTATGTCACCTCAAGCCCAACAGGATTTGTGATCTGACTGTTGAAGTGACTGGGATCCTTTAACTAGTTAGATGTGAGGAGGTTAAGGATCCTGGTTGAAGACTGATGTTGTTTTCTGGTTAGGTTGATACTGTGATTGGCCAGTCCGAGCTAGTTTGTTGGTTTTTACCTTTCAGACCTCGAACGGATTGTCCGAGTGTGAGCGCCGAAACCCTCAAGTCCGAAGATGTTGAGAGCCTTTGGCACTCCTTAGGACGTACCTAGCCAGTGGGAGAACATTACTTTTTGGCATTAATTATTTGGTGTATGCCGGAAAGTTTGAACTTCGTTTGGCCCGGTTATTGGAGAACAGAGAGGAGTTACCAGAGCTTCTTGAAGGGGGCTCCTTGCAGCAATCGAGTTTAGGGTCGGAGTTCAGGTCTTGATCCTGTACCTTCTAATCCCCCCAAACCTGCCTGTGCAAAGTTTTTTTTTTTTTTTGGTAAGGTTTTCTTTAAGAAATCATAGTATGGAACTCTGGAGGTAGGTGAAGGCAAGCCCTGAACGGTCCAGGATCTTTCGTCGTCTCTTCTAGAGACGGTTCACGGTCGTGGGAAAGTTGTAACGGCAGCTGCTTTAGTCGCAGTTGTATTTGTAAGTTGATTGTTGTAGCTGTTGCTGTTGTTGTTGCGGCTGTTGTTGTTGTTGTTGTTGTTGTTGTTGATGTTGCCGTTGCCGTTGCTGTTGCTGTTGTGGTCATGTCTGTGATTTATCTTTATTATGCTATGTGCGGTGTTTGTGGTTGTTGTTGGTGTTGGTGTTGCTGGTTAGACTCCACATGTCCAGTCAGGTAGACGAGAAGCTCGCAGACATCATCAGCAAGATCAGAACACGTCTTGGAGTTTCGAGAAGGTGCTTTTTGTCGAAGCCGTGGTGAGGCTGTTCAGGGGTGCGGTGTTTAAGCTTGAAATTGACGCACCAGGAGAGATACAATATAATCAACAGTATTGCTTTGTTTCCGGCTGCTTGTTGAGAATATGTTGCTAACTTGCTCCAGGTTTTATGGACTGTCCAACTTGGGGTTATACGGACCTGAGTAATTAGCAACGGGGTCCCCTCATGGCCGCCACATGACTTTACAATTGTGATTATCATTCTCTTGTTAATCTTTCCTGTCATCGTCATTGTGTGTATCATCATTTCTGTTGTAGTTTTATTTACACACATATCTATTTACAATAGTCTTCATCACCATCGTCATCATCCTAGCCACAATCATAATGACAAGCAGGATGAACATGTTCATTGTACCAGCAATACCGGTAATAGTTTGGACAGACAAGTTGAACGGGCAAAAACAAGAATTAGCGATAGCCGTAGTACTGCATTTATATATATATATATATGTGTGTGTGTGTGTGCATGCATGCACAGACATATAGCTCTACATATATATGGCATATGTATATATATATATATATGTGTGTGTGTGTGCGTGCGTACACACATGTACACACATGTACATACAGGCATACGCATACGTGTATACATATGTATATCTACATATATATACACACACACGCAGATATATGTATACGTGTATACATACATATATATATATATATTCATATACAAACACACAAATCAACAAAGACCAAACTTTTGGTAAGTACGTCGGTTTTTAGTCTGCCATCAAATGCCCTGAAAGGCTTTTGGGTGCTAGGAGGCTAGGCTTCGGGCTTTTGGGTTTAGAGTTTTGGCTTGTACTTATATGCTAAATAAAGGGTTGGAGAAAATGGAAATGAGCCGGTTTGTGAATTGTAAACCGACTTACATTACATGTAAATTATACCCCTAACGAATCAGGCTACTTGGAACCATAGTTGTAACCCTCATGCTATGTAAGTCCCCCGATCCAAAAACTCTCGAGATCCTTTTGTCAGCCATATACATCAAACCCTTGCAGACCCCTGTACACTCGTTGAGAAGCTTACTCACTACCTCTCTGGGTCCTCCAAGCAGACCAGCTCAGTACGCGTCCTTGGAGCTGTGTTGTTACATTGTCCCAGGCAGCGTGCGGGGTTTAGGGTGCGTTAATCTTTCGGTGCTGAGAGCGGCAGGATTTGCGTGTAGTATGCGCGCAAATCCAGGCATGCACACACACACACAGATGGAGACATGCAAGCACAATCTCGTCAGGCAGACCTCCCTGATGAGCAGCTTTGACGTCTCGCCGGTGCTTACCAAACACTCGTAGTCGGCCTCATGGTAGTGTTGTCTAAGGACTGGTAGGTTCGTCCTAGATCTTAGTTGAGCTGAAAGACTTCCTGTAGCATCCTGTTCTGCATAAGCCAGGACTGCACAGACTCCTAATGTGTTCTGAAAACTATGTACCCTCGGTTCAACAGTGTTGGGTGTGGTTTGGGCTGATGTAGTATGGGATGCAGATTGTAGTGTCGTGATTTGATGTCAACAGCCAATTTAGGACTCAGGGTATCCGACCCCTGAGTACTGAGGCCTGGTTTCAGGTTGCTTTATCATGGTCCCTAAACCCCGAACCCTAAACCCTATATAAACCCTAAACCCTATATAAACCCTGAACAGTAAACCCTATACAACCCTAAACCCCAAACCCTATATATATACCCTAAACCCTAAACCCCAAACCCTACACCTGACGTTTGCAAGCAGCACGGGGGCCTGCATCGCTCCGCATCTTCCGAAAGGTGCACTTGTCTCACCTGTCTGCCTGCAGAGCCGTATGGACAGTTCGCTAAGCTAAGGAGCCAGGGATGATGATAATCCCTATATTGAATAAGGAGCTAAAGAGCCAAGGGAACCCCCAAAACCACTGGTTAGACACCTACTTCAAGAAGAAGCCTTAAGCCTAAATCCAAGTTGCGAAGCTTGGGGTGCTTCGGACACGTTTGGTTTTCATGGTGTTTTTTCGGGATTCGTGGTCATCCCTTCAGTCTTGAGTAAAATGACAAGCCCTCAACCCCCGCACTCGCCCACACCTCCTCTCCTCGGGAGGGACGGCAATGCTACCAAGCCCGGTCCGCTTTTCTTTAGGCTTCCTGGGTTCAGAGGTTTACCTTTAGGGATGGTGCGCTTACGGTTTATTGCTTAGTGGCTTTATGGTCTATTCTTCAGGGTTTCCGGAGGTGTACATGGCCTCCGGCAATCTCAAGGGTTTGTAGGGTTGCCATAAAAGGTGCAGCCGGCGCCCCTAAGCTTACTTAGCGGATCATCCGACTTAGTAAGTGAGGTTACAAGAAGCTAAGTATAGTTATATCTACTTATGACCCCAATTAAGGTACTTACATACGTGCTAAGTGCCATGATCCTATAAGTATCCACAACAAGCCAGACACTTCGGACCGGTCCATGCCCTCCTGGCAGACATCACAACACCAAGCTTCCGGCACCGCAGCTTTCCAGAGGTGTAGCTGGGTGTTGATGGTCAGCACTAAAGGCCTGGGATATTTCGCTGCGAAATCCTAAAAATTTAAGTCGACCAAGCAATCAAGCAATGTTTTGAAAACCTGGTGGAACCCCACGAGCTAAACTTCTGAGCTCAGGACAGCAGATGTAAGCGCCATTAGCATCATTTCATCCCCACCTCACGCCCCCGATTGTTGGCTGCAGCAAGTTGGCCATCCGCCCGGACCGGTTTTCACCTCGCTGCAAGTCGAAAACGAGGTTTTGGCTTGTTACCTCTTACAACAGGGCTGGTTTGTCATGCAATGGTGGCGGGTTTGCTCGCCAAGCGAAAGTTTATCAAGCCTTTCAATCCAAATTCTGCTCTAGCGGATTGGGATTTCTGGCGCGGGGCCTTGCCACCAACTCTACGACTGTAAGACCTATTATTAAAAAAAAAAAAGCATTAAGCTAGCATATTAAGCGGACGCAGCTCATTGCGAACCAGCTCTGAACCCCACGAGACCCTGCCAGTAAAAGCCCGTAACCACTAATGCACCTAATGCACACCCCCAACAGTCCTTTCGTTGTTCTTGTCGTCGTTGTTGCAGGACACAGTTGTGAGCTTGTGGGTTGCATTGATTTATTGTGTAAGTGCCGAAATACGAGCGTTGTTTGGAACTCTTCCTCTTTCATGCTAGCATGCATCCCAAACTTCACATTCCGAAGCTGTCAGCCCTACAGTTCCGCAAAGCGAGGGCCTCTGATCGAAGCACACAGGATCTGGGAATAGATTTTGGGTGTAGCCCACAAGCAATAAGCACGAATTGAAATCCAAGCCCCGGAACCGCAAGCCCTAAGCCCTAAACCCCTAATCTACCCTGTAATGCTGGCTTTGTCTTTGCAAAGTAAGAGGGAAATAACCGGGCAGCGCTACATCCTAGCTGAAAGACTTCACGTGGAAAGTCAGTAGAATCTCCGGTTTTCGTTCATTGAGCCCTCTGACTTTGCGGACGGGATCAAAGTCTGAAGTACAACCACCTCCGGTCAGTGGGCCAGCTTTCGCCACCCGTTTCCCTAAGCCCAGAACCCCAAACACCCTCGAGCTCGCTGTGTCCGACTTCGGCCATGACTCCCACATCGACCGACGGAGACCTGGCACGGTGCTGAGGGGGTGCAGGGGTTTGAGGGTGCAAGGCGTCCCTCCATCCGCCGCATTCCGTGCTTTCAGGGCTATGAGTGCTTTGGCTCAGGGTGTTCTAGCCAGTCCTGCCGGAATACTATAGTACAAGCCTCAAGCATCCGAGCCTTTTCTCCCAGCTCCTGCCGCTGTAGTACCCCCACAACTTCAATCCCAAACGCCTGTGCACCCCCCCAAATCCTATTTCCTGCAAGTCGTATCCACACACTTCGGTCCCAAAGTCCAAATCTCAATCCCCAAACCCGGTGAACGCCAGTCTCATCCCGGCCACGTCAGGCGCACCATACCCCTCGCCCCCAGCACTCAGCCCTGCAGCTCGCCGCAAGCTCCTCGGAAGCCCGCACTAGATGCTGAACCCTCAACCCGACCCTGGAGTTTAGGGTTTAGGGCTCCAGTTACCTAAGTAGTAGGCTAACCATATACTGTGTACAGCAGTAACCATTTAGGTTCCTGGAGCTCTACAGCTAAGCACAAGTCGCAGACAACACGACCGCAGACGGAAAGTTCGAGGCCAAAGTGTTGACCGTTTTGGTTTTCGATTTTCGAAAGAAGGGCTCAGGAAGCAGGATTTGGACAAGGTTTAAGGGAATGGTGTTTAGGTCACTGACCTCAACCGCTACAACGAATGCTGAGCATGTGCTGGACACCGAGATAGCATGAAACCTTAATCCTCACCGCCCCCATATCCTAATCGCAGCACCCCCCGCCGAAGGTATTTCTTCAAACACGTCAGCTCCCTGAACCCTCCTATGCTCCACCTGGAGTGCTTCAGGTTGCGGGCGGGATCTTTGATGCCATCGCAGCAAAGTCTGAGGCGAGCTCGTGCAGGGAGGGTCGCCGGCCCGGGGGTTGACTTTGATGGCCTTGGGCTGAAAGTTTGGGGGTTTAGCATCGGGGGGGTTCAGGGTTAAGGGTACAGGGTTGTGGGGTTTGGTGGATTTGGATGAACCGGGCTGAGATTGGGGCTTGAGAGAGAGAGAGAGAGACACAGAGACAGAGACAGAGGGAGAGAGGGAGATTGGAGAGGGAGTCTTTATTTCTGGGCCATACACTCTACCTATTGCAAATTCAGTACGGTTTGATGTCTTAGGTAGGCTAGCAACTGAGTTTTCGTAGATCCACTTATTTTGGCTGTAGATAGTCTCATCGGTGTAGGGTTTAGGATTTAGGGTTGAAGTTTTAGCTTCTCCTCGCCAATGAACTCAACAGGCTGTGTCCGAAATTCCTGGTGACATCCCCTTCTTTCGAAATCCTCTGTTTCGAGCAACGACATCAGCCGTCTTGGGCTCAAGCTTGGATGTTGTTCTACAGCCGACTGTTCATGCCGCATTGTTGGGGTTTACACAGGAGTGTAATCTCGCCGTGAAACGGACATCAGTGCTTCGCATTTTAAGGTTCCAGCGTTCAGGTCGAGGAGCTCAGGTGCGCAGGGAAGGATAGTTTGTAGTAGCCATGGTTCCAAGATTTCGAGAGAGGGCCGTCGCACGTGGTGGAAAACTCTTATGTTTGGGAATCTCCACTGAGCTTGGTAGGCCAATCAGTGCGTATGGCAAGAACCGCTAGACTCACATTTCTACAACTTCTGCTTCGTAGAATAGAAGACGGCAGGAGCACAGCGAAGGGACCTGTGCCGGCAAGCATCCGGACTCATACCCTGTTCTTCTTTTAGCGACTGCTCCGATGTGGTCACATCTCGGGAAGTTTGGAATCTTCGCCGGCGGCTGCGTGCCTAAGCCGCAGATCTCGGCATCGTTGCACAGTTCGGCTTGCGTCAAGGAATGTCCATAGTTGCACACGCCTAGTATGTGAGTCCCTTCGAAGCATTTACTGTATAATCTTGCGGGTCAACCACGCACGTGTCCAGCCAATGTGCGTAGTTACCTGAGCAGTGTCGCAGAAATTCAAAAGAAGGCATATCCCATGGAAGCCGGTGTGCGAATTACGACAGTTGCTTTCTAGCTTCTTTCATATGTATATCATGCGCGCATATATGCAGTTTCGAAGAGTTCCATCGAAATAAAATTTCGAGGCTTGGGAAATGTGAAAAGGCGAAGCGGCACTTGAGGCATGGGTTGTGGAATCCACGGGCCATGATTATTTTTGTTTTTGGTTGTGGAATATACATAGGATGCCATGTCTCTTGTAATCTTTGCATCATGGTTGTCACAGTTCCTCTTGCATTGCTCTATTGTGAAGGTCACAGGGGCTGCTGCTGCCACGGCTGCGCGGGCCTACGAGCGGCGTCAGGTGGGACTGGTGATTGTCATGTGCTGGTGCCGATTGGGCTGACCGATTTGAGCAAACCAGCTATTTCGTAGTGTGTAGAGGGGTTTAATATCTTGGAAACCGTGCCTCTGCTGGCGACGTGTGCATGCATGTTGCCAGTGTATCAGCACACACAAGAGCGCGTGGATGGATGTATGGACCTATGAATCTATGTGCCGATGTGGTAAGTATGCATGTACATGCGTGCCAGTGCATTTATATGCATGTATGTAGAAATGCATTGGGCCGTTGCTGGATGGATGCCGCACATTCGCCGAGCACGCGTTATGTTTCCATTTATGTACGCTCAATTCTACTCAATGTGTCAATGAACTGCCCGCCGCGCCCTAAAGTACTAAAGTGGACAAGTGGCTCTGGTCTCAACACCAATACTTAGAGGATCAGGGCAAAGAGAAAGTATATGATTGTGGTAACTACCAGCAAGAAGTTCTCAGCAAGTTACAGCCGTTTTAAATTCTGGGGCTGTCGTACTATACCAGTATTCGAAACCTTAGGATTTCTTTTGCTTGGTTGTTGTGAGTAAATATCGGCATGTAGTACTACTTTGATAGCATACCCCGAAGCTCCCCCTAACAGTATTGGTAAAGTAAGGTGCTACAGCTGCAGGCCTATATCTTCGGGTGCCGGCTACCTCCAATTCTTCGGTCGCGAAGACCTGTTGGTGTTTGCAGTTTAAAGCATTAGGGCTTCAGGCCTGTTTTGAATTTAGTTCTTAGGGTTTTAGACAAAGCGCGGCGAAGATAATATATGTCCCAGGGGTTTCCTTTCTTTCTGCTGGCAGCCATCAAGTCCGGTTTCAAAAAGGGGTTTCCTTTCCCCCTTGCTTGCCCGAAACAGGAAGCTCACGAAGATCTTGGAAATCAGCAGCGACTGCTGCCCGAAACTGCTATTGCAGCCACCATGGTTTCTATCACCGCCACTACTACGCCTCGTTTGCTGCGATTTCCCTCGTGATTTGTATTAAGCGGTGTTCACTGTTGTCTTTTCGGATGTTCTGCGTGTCACATAGTTAATGCCAAGCCTAGTGACGGCTATATGCTTACGCCACAATTCCCACATCCCAGCAACAACAATGCTACCTCTGCAGCCTTTGTCAGGCAGTGCTGTCGGGCGAGTACTACGAATGCTCAGGCCGTGGAGCACAGCCAGCTTAAACCCCTCACAGTCGCAAGTGCTGAGCCCTCCCTCGGAAATCCTGGTTCGAACCGCGCACCGTCGAGACAATTTGCGGCTGCCTTTGACGGAGGTGCTTTCTACCAAGTTCTGGGTCACGCTTGGGACGCTTGTCTGAAGCAGAGATGACTGGATGTGCAATGTTTCTTTTATGGTGTTACGTTTTTCTGCGCTTATACTGACAATCTCTAGGACAATGCTAAATTTCTTTCGGTCTTGAACTGCGCACCCAACCGCCCCCACCCTTTTTCTCAGGATCACTTCCGACGAGATTTCTGACACTGGACAGCAGAGAGCTCTCCGTGAAATGTTGTGGGTTCAGCGCAGTCTAGTGTAATGGTGGGAACCTGCACCGGAGACTTTCTGCAAAGCAGGGATTGAAGCGATTGTATGTGCTTTCAACTAGTTGAGGAGTCGAGGAGTGCTTGGTTGGGTTCGCCCTGTCGTTGTTTCTGCATGCGAAAGCTCATGGGAGGCATGTTATTGAATACCAGCTTGTCGATGGAAAGTATTCCGAACTCGATGCGTCCATTAGCCAGTGTTTCGTCCGGCAGTGCCTCCGTCCAACTGCTCAACTGCTGATGAGGAACATTATGCATTTTCCGCAAGTGCACACATCTCTCTCCCAACGTGACGCCCTCCATCCTGTGCTGACACGACACGAGTTGTGGGCCAAGTGCTTGGGTGAACGGCTGCACTCGGAGTTCGTTGGGTTCCAGATGTTGAGATTCTGAATCGGAAGAATGTTGAAAGAATCAGGTGTCGTCTACCGTCCGCTCTACCACTGCGAGGCTTGACTCGACCCGGAATCAAAAGAAGGTCTTCTTGGTGTTTCGGGTGTAGCTTCGACTGCGGGGCCTGAGATGTGAGTTTATCAGGGGGCCGAATAGAACCCTATGCAGTCATCTACTAATAACTAAATATATAGCAAGTTTGGGGACCTTATACTGCAACAGGGTACTTGACACGGACCCCCTCAAGGGACCTTCTTGATCCTCCCAGGGGTCTGGGTTAGGGTTTACGTTTTGTTTGAAGGACCACGATAGCCGAAGGCAAATTACACCCTGACCTCTAGTATTTGGGGTATTTTAGCCTTCAGAAACCCCTACCATTAAGGTCTCTACACCATCAATCTACCATTAGTTACCGTTTGTACTGTAGCCTTTTGCACTGGTTCTGTGTATCATCAGCAGTCCTATAGCTTCATAAAGCAAACTTCGCAAACACTCTTAGCACCGTCAAACCCTAAGTTAAGCCCTAAAGCTGGCACACGTCTAAACATAAAGGCCTAAGCCCTACCTCCTGTGACGCAAGCCCTTACCCAGAAACCCTGAACAGGCAAAGGAGGGTAGCTTCGAAGCACATGTTTTGGCAACGTCGCACTTCGAGCGACGCTTGCCCAGAACTTTGGTGGGTTTGGGTTTCGGGTTTAGGAAGTTGTTGAGTTTTGGGTTTGCGGTGTAGGGGCTTGGGTCTTGGGTGCAGGGTGAAGCTCCCGAGCCCCACAAGGCCTAATTATTCTCTAAACCTACACCAGTTCAGGATAAACCCACAATCCTAAGCCCGTCCCAGGTTCAGGTTCAGGGTTTAGAAGCTCATGATGCAGAAGTTGATACCCCAAAGGGTCCCAAAGTACTTGCATAGTACGAAGGAGGGATTCTATGTAAGAATTGGTAGTATGGTTTGTGTAACATAGGTACGTAGGACCCTTTAGGTAACTAAGGGGAAGATACCGCACGCACCCAGCTGAAAACCTTGAAGCCCAGGCCCTCAGCTCCCCGTGTGGCTCCGATGATGAGGATTATACCCTATGACTCAATGGTCCTTTCCTTCGATTTGTGAATGCTTAGGGGCTACAGGCTCGTGAGGGTTATACTCTACAATTAAACGGACAGAAGCGACTGTTTTTGTAGGCTTTGGTGCTAGCGTCAATCCTGGACCCCGAGCGGCTTTGCCGAGTGAAGCTGAACTCTGCTGTGCACCTGGAAGAGTTGGCTACTCTGTAAGGTCATGTGTCGACATCCCCGTAATGCCCGTAGTTGTTGAGAACATCGACTGCGAGATGCTGGCACCTCTGACCCAGGATTTGATGAGAAGTTCCGGCGAGTAGACTTTGATGCGATGAGCATGGATGCGAGGAGACACTTAACGGCAATTTTCCGATGCGCTGGATTGGGAACCCCTCTTTGTTGAAAAGAATTGAAGAGCCGTCTTTTTTTGTTCCTGATCGGGCCCTGTAAAATAGCAGGTTATAAGCCCAGAATCACAGGGTTGAACCCTTACATACAACAGTGCTTACGTTGTCGGATCCACAGGTGCTGGTATATTATTTCCATCACGGCACCGTTCCTGATATGTTAAGGCATTGTTGTTTTGCGGCACGTCCTTCATGATGAGATGGTGTTGTCCTAGCATAGGTTCACAGTGGAGCAAGTTCGTACATTTACATGCATGATGTAGAATTCTTGAACAGGCAGATGTTGTTCCCTTGGGGGTACGAAAAGGGGCAATGGACACATGTTCTCAGTACACTTAGATGCTTGCGTTGGAGCATGTATATGGATGTATATGCACGATCAATACCTTCTATAGGATAGGTTATCACAAATGCCTACAACGCACACACTCACATGTATGTACGTATGCATGTATGTAGGTAGGTATGCATGTATGTGTACATGTATGCGTATGTATGTAAGGTGTGTCTATGTCTGTGTCTAGATCTATGCATATGTATGTATAATCTCTATGATATGTATGTACATGTGTATGCGTATGTACGTATGTATGTATATATGTATGTTTTTGTCGGTTATGTTATGTATGTCTGGTACGTCTGTATGTCTGTCTGCCTGTCTGTGGTACTTATGCAAGAATAAATGGATGCATGTATGTGTGTATGTATGCATGTATGTATGCATGTGTGTATGTATGTATGTATGTACACATGTATGTATTTATGTATGTATGTATGTATGTATGTATAAGCACGTTGCATATACGTACATACATGTACGATTGTATGTAAATATATAGATATATGTATATAGAAGTACATGCAGCTAGTATCGTGTAGTTATACAGTGTGAGCAGATACGCATCACGTACTATGACTCAGAAAAGTCACCCAGCCATGCAAATCCTGTCCCGCCCGCAACCTTAAACCCTAACCTTCAACCCGAAGCCCTTAACCCTCACCTTGAACTTGAAACCCTTACTCTGAGATTGGTTTGTGCGCGAAAGGCTTGGCCCTTCCAGGGCCTTTCTGGCACGACAAGGCCGGGGAGATGGCGGCCGGCAAAACTGAAACTAGGACGTGTGTCTTTTGCGCTGATGTTTAGGGTGTAGGGTTAATTTGGGGTTGGTTGTGGGGCTTAGTGGCTTAGTCGGGTTTTTAGGGTCTGCCGAGGTTTAGTTTAGCAGCGGCGGTTTTGTATGAGCTCATCTGGGCAGAAAGAGGCGGTCGTGCCCCTGGTGACGAGTCTCTACTCCTCGGTTCAGGAAATTTAGTAAGTGGGGTCACAACATGTTACAACGACAGTATATTACAGTGGTTAGTGGTATTATACGTAGATACGACGTGAATAACTATAGCCACTTGTAGCTTACCCATAGCCTCGCTTACGAAGACCCTTTGTCCCCCAAGTACGGGCGAGGCTTTCTTCTGCATGGTCCCGAAAGGAGCTGAAGCAGCAAGCATAAGCGGAAGGTCCCTGGAGATTCCGGTCGTAACTTGGGGTCTACGGGTTCAGGGGTTATATATTAGGGCAATCATTAGGGTTTAGGGTTTCGGTGCCCGTGGTTAGACCCCCCTAAACCCTAAACCCTAAACCCCCCCCACAAAACCCTAAACCCCCCCAAAAAAAAACCTTAAACCCCAAAAACCCTAAGTTGCCGACCAGTTCTGGGGCCTCCGTCCCCACGTGGTGCCTGCAGAGGGCGGCACCGCCGCCGTGATGCTCCAGTCGGGGCCTGGGCTCTCGTTTGAGTGGAGTTTTTTAATAGATATAACAATAGTAATAATAGTAGTATTCATACTAATTCTTTAAACAATAGCAATAGATATAACATTAATATTAATAGTAGTATTAATACTAATTCTAGCTTCGAGATTTTGGGGTGAAGAGGGTGGGCTTAAAGACTCGTGGAGGGAAGAACCTGTCATAGACTCTGTATTACTTTTCCGAGCATCTCCGAAGGAGAAGCGGAGAACTTGTCAACGATTTCTGCACTTAATCGTCGAAGAAGGGTACGACAACAGAAGTTGTCTTTTCTACTGTCGTAGATTCTCAGCATGGTGGACAGAAGAATTTGCATTAAAAGATCCGCAGTTGTCGCTGAAAGAGTCGCAAAACCGAACAGCCAAAGAGAAGAGCTCGTGGCAGGTTTGCAGCTTAGTTCTTCATTACGCAACCTTTCCACCTGTCGGGCTCCTCTAGTTTAGAATTCTAAGAATCCTGACCCCCTAACCACCGGACAAACCCTAGCCCCTAAACCAAAAAATATACAAGCTGCCTCCCCTAGACCCCAAACACGAAAAGACCCGAAAAGCCACCTCCCCTGAAATAGAACACTTAGAGGATCAGGCGACTTAGTAAGTAGGGTTATAACTGAGGTAACTATAGTTATATTATCAACTTATAGCCTTAATTAAGGTACTTATAACCCTACTTACTAAGTCCCATGATCCTAGGTACTTATGACCCTACTTACTAAGTCCCATGATCCTAGGTACTTATGACCCTACTTACTAAGTCCCATGATCCTAAGTACTTATGACCCTACTTACTAAGTCCCATGATCCTAGGTACTACTTATGACCCTACTTACTAAGTCCCATGATCCTAGGTACTTATGACCCTACTTACTAAGTCCCATGATCCTAGGTACTTATGACCCTACTTACTAAGTCCCATGATCCTCCAAGCAAAAACACAAGACTGGGAGCCCTGAGGTCGCGCTTTCTGCCGGAGGTGAAATCCGTCCACACCGGCACGACGAGCCACTGAGACATGAAACCAGGTTAGGCTTTAGGGATCAGAGTTTAGGGTTTTTAGGGTTAAGGGTTTTCGGTATAAGGGTTAGGCTTTCGGGACCAGAGTTTCGGGATTAGGAAAAAGAGTTTCGGGTTTAAGGCTTACGGTATGAGATCGGGAGATAGTCGGCTCCAGCTTGCTAAGAGGGCTTAAGAGCATCTTCCGTAAGTTGGCCGGGTGTTTAGGACTATTGGGATTTGGGAGGCGGCTTGGGAGGCGGCAGTGTAGACTACACAGTTCTTTGGCTTGAGGACATCTGCAAATTCACAGCCGGGTCCCCTTTCCAAACAATTGGGCAGTTGAAAGGCCTGCTTCGTTTGTCTGAAGGTGGCTATGGAAGCCGCAGCCACGAGGACCCGAATTCACTGGTTTGGTTCCGCAGAACGTTACACCCGGGCTGTGCGGGTCTTGGGTGGCGTTTGTAGAGCCGCCAAACAACGACGGAACAGTACATGTACATGCACATGTCAAAATACTAACTAACTGTTCGTTTCAGTTCAACGTTCAGACATACGTACGTACATACATAGGTTTACATTTACATAGACATAGACATAGACATATATAATATAATATACGTATGTCTATACTTGCATATTTACATTCAGGCATAGATAGATGCATACGTACGTGCATCCCCAGGCAGCAAAAATCCCGGTCCCCAAGTACAAGGTGTCGGATTGTCGGATTTACAGTGAACCCCAGAAAGTTGGAACATGGATTCAGGATGATTAGTGCTAGGATTCCCTCTACTTTACCTTAAGGGCATGAGGATAATGATGTTCCAACTTTCTGGCTTCTACTGTAGGTTCTGTCGGATTTAGGTTCGGAGCTGAAGCCACCGTTGTGTTAGATAACAAGGAGGAGTCAGGACATGTATGACGGAAGGTGTCGGGCTTTAGAACTATCCACCAGAGGCCCTAGAAAGCAATACCCCATGTACCCCGAAACCTTATAATTACTATTGCTAAGCTCCAAGGCCCTTCCATCGTGGGTTTTTTCAGGTTTGGTGTTGAGGGTCATCGAAGAAGCACGCTTGCAGGAACGGCCCACCCGACGCCAGCTGTCTTCCTACTGAGTCGCACCGTAGAAGAGAGTTGTGCTTCATCCGGCGGAAGTCAGAAAAAAAAACTACCGAAACTCCTGCCAAGCTTTTCCCTGATCCCACCCAAAGCCGAAACTAAAGGCAAACCTCAACCTAGACCCTACCTGCTTGAAGCATCAGCTGAGCTGCACAACAAGCCATGTTAAAGTCATTGCGCGTAGGCTCTCTTAGGCCTGAAGTTGGGTGAGTTCAATTTGGCAAGCCTTTAACAATGTTCTGGGTTCAGGGTATTTAGTACATAGATCATAGGTATTTCGGGCTGACTTGAATACCAAGCCATGAGGGAGCAACACAGGGGTATAGACAGACACTCATTATAGTGGCTTCTGCTCAAGGTTCCATAGTCCACGCTAGCACCCGGACAGAAGAAACTGCAAGACACCAATCAAGATCGCCATCTTGCTGCCCATCTGGATTCTTGTCAAAGGATTTAATTTAAGTTACCATAATAGTGATCTGTGGAAAATAGTCAGGTTTCCTTATTATGATAACTTCAATTACATCCTTTAACAAGAATTCAGCCCTAAGCTCTATAACCCTTGAAGACCTCCCTCGCTGAGACCATCGATCCTCAGGTAGACCGGGGAGTTTCCGAAGAGAGATCGTTAACTTACCTAGCAAAAGGGAGAGATTCATAGTGTTGGCATTATGTTTCTGGTCTATGATAGAAAGTTTGAACTTTTGTTGGGCCCCGTTCTTTGGGGAAGAGAGTTCATGTGGAATGATGCGCAGCCAGATCTCTACAAGATCCCTACAAAGGCAGTCCGATGTATGAGAATTCCCCAATAAACTATACACAGCACGTCAACATACAACCCCACAAGCCCCGGTAGCCAACAATTTTCGATCTCCAAACTCCAAACCCTTATCCCGTCATCTCCCGTCTTTTTATCGACGATACCAACAAAAACAAAGAAGCTCCAGAGTGTTTCAACACTAAACCCCAAGACCCAAACCTGAACCCATTGAAGTGGGCAATCAGCCGACTGAGTAGGGATGCGGAGGTGCACAGGCTTTGAGCTCAGAGTGATTGTGCTGCCACAACCTTAACCCTGAAACCTTGAATCCTGAAACCCTAAACCCAAAGGCCCTAAACCCTCAAGCGAGTGTCCACGCCAGGCCGAGGCCATGCGACTCCTTGCCGTGGCTGACTGGGATGAGGTGAATGCCAAGGCGAGATCAGGGTTTAGGCGTCTATGGTGTAGATGGGGTTAGGGTGAAGGGGTTAAGAATGCCAAGGGAAGATGCGGGGGACGGCGATGCATAGGATTTTTTTTGGGGTTGAAAGGGATAGGTGGAGGTATATTCCTTCATCCGGTGGGTGTGCGAGTCTCTGTTTTTATAGGGGCCTAAATAATTGCCTAGACTATTTTTGGGGGGTTCCTTATTAGAATTATAGTATAATGGGCCCCGGTTGTTTTTACAGAATCTCTCAAGTCCCCTTGTCTCCTCTTATGTTGCGCTGAGCGTCTAATGCTTTAAGGCATATTGCGATGAAGAAGTGTTGTTTATTCACCGTCCATTTTCCTACGCGGCAAAAAGAATATATATATTATACAGACATACAGACAGAGAGAGAGAGAGCGACGAGAGCCCGCGAGAGAACACAACGCATAGCCCCCAACCAAAACGCTGGAGCCCATATCCGGCCAGTCGCTTGATCAACATGTCGATGCTGCTTGCACCAAGCCAAGTTTGTTTTATTCGCGCCGAAGTCTTCTTTGAGAGCGAATTGCTGCTAACCTTCAACATCTCGATGGACACCTTGAGGGAATTTGTTGCAGAATCCTTTTGTAAGGAACTTTATTATGGACCCTCAAAGGAACGAGGAGCCCCTTGGAGGAACCCACAGAGGAACGCCATGCCATTCAGAAAGGCTCCCGATGGACGCTCCTTGCTCGACTTTGCCGCAGCAGCCGGGATGCGGTCCTTGCCACTCGACGACGAGAGGCTTAAGAATGCTTAAGACTTAGGCTTGTTATTCGCGTAAGCTTTCGTGTGTGTGTGTGCTTGTTTGTTCGTTTGTTTGGTTGCTTGTTGGTGTTTTTGTGTGTGCTTGTTTGTGCTTTTGTGTTTGCTTGTTCGTGAGCTTTTTGGTTTGCTTCTGTGTTTAATTGTGCGTGTGTGTGTGTGGTGTGTGTGTGTGTGTTGGTGTTTGTTGTTTGTGTGCGTATATATGTTTGCGTCATGGGTCTATGGCGACGCTCCGTAGACCCCAAATCACCCAGACCACCTGAAAATTAATCATGCAACCAGAAGCACCGAACCGAATCCAACTAATTCAAAAAAACAGCCTCAAACACAACTGCAAACGAAGCAAAAACGCAAGAGATGGCATGGGCGTCATAGTCTTCAACAGAGAACTGGATACTGGCTTGGAAGAAGAAACGGTCGACAAAGAAAAAGTTGAATAACAACAACGTGGAGCAACAAGCCCTAAGCCCAAGTTGCGAGAGTCCAAACTGTGAGCCCTAATCTAGAAGGGTGCGGGACGTTCAGGGGCTTAGACCATCGCAAAAACGGACAGTTAAGCATCCTTAAACCCTAAATCCCTATACCCTAAAACCTAGACCCTAAAACCCCTAAAGCCCTCAAGCCCTTAACCAGCTGAGGTGCACGGCCTTGCTTTGGGAACCCGAGTTCGATCAGGCACAGGAGACCAGCGCTCCTCGGCAGTCTCAGAGGCCTCTTCGTTTGGTTTAGGGCAGGTTTAAGGCTTACCTAAGGCTTATAGGGTTTAGGGTTCAGGGTGAGTTTGAGGCTCAGGGTTGGGAATCTCGCATTTGAGGCTTGGAGTTCAGGTTTAGTGGTTTAGGGTTTAGGGTCCTGCACAAGATTATCCTCCGTAGTTCTGATTCTGAGTCGATCTGTGGCGTGTTACTTGGCTGCGGCGCTTTCGTTGCAAAGACTTTCTTTCCCCGGTATGGCTGGACGGGACCGTGAGCACGGGGCCATATGATCGTTATCGACGTTTGGTGTTCAAAGTAAGGCTAGTGCACCTGATTTTTCAGACATACTTCTCAAGTCTCTAACAATGTTGGAGTTGTCACGCTTTCCTGAAGATTGGGATGACCAGCTGGTCGACTTGTATATTCTTGGGTAACTGTGCTGCACAACGTGCACAGAACAGTCGGTGGCTTAATGTTTTCGGAAGGAAGATGATGAAGGCCCGCGTAGCCCCATGATTGATAGACTGGAGAGGACATGGTACTGGGACTGCCACTGTAGGTACTGTCAAGGGAGGAGTGTGCCCATTGATTACTGATCTCTGTGAATGATGGGAGTAGATGCGCAAGGAGGATTTTGCAACATGACTGGCCTTCCGCAGCCTGTCGATTTGGGACAGTGCTGGAGCTTCATGAACAAATACCAAAGCAATATTCCTTGGGCTTTCCCTGCTCTATCTACTTATGGATACTTATGGTATAAAGCCCTCCTAAGATTCCTAGTCTAGCCATGTAGCACCCTATATACTATACAGTGCAATATGTACCTAGACTTTAAGACCCAGCCTCTCAGAGTCGTTATCCTTCTGCTGGCGAAGGGCTGAGTTTTGGATCCTGCAGCAAACCGGCCAATAGGCCCAGAGCCTATTCCTTTTTTGCCGAAAGACTTCGAGTTGAGAGAACCATAGTGTCACATAGCGCTCAACTACAATGATAGGTTCAATGGTCCGGGATTCAAGAGCGGAAGGGCTGTGGCTTCACCATGCGCACACAAGGCTGGAAATTTCACCGCCCTGCCCTGCCCTCAGCTCCTGTCGCTCTTCGACAAGAACTTTTTCCAGTCGCACACACGAAGTAACATAGCAGATCCCACGGTCTTCACGGCTTCTGGCATAGGTGATAATGATGTAGTACTATACGACAAGAATCACCAAAAACCCATTTTCTCTTTCTGTTGGCTCTATATTGCAGCAGCTGGTCTCTGCCTGACCACAGGCCCTAAGGGTCACGCAGCCCGGTTCCGCGGCCCAGGCACTGGGCAGCCAGCAGCGGCCAGGCCACTGCAAGAGTGCTGTTCCGAATCGCCCTTCATTTCTGACCCTCGCACCGCTCATTGGTCAGGCGCATCCCCATCAAAAATTCCAGAACCTTGCATCCCCAAAACCCAGGGAAAAACCGCCCTTCTTTCCAGCTGATTTTGAAGGCCGGTGCCTGCCACGCATTGCTTGAGCCTGAGATTATTATTCAACCACGCCGGGCATCGCAATATTTCGGGGAGCAGAGTACTGTATGGGTTTTGGGGCTTTTTGGCTTAGGGTTTATAGAGTTGCAGTACCGTCATAGCAACCTCTTATTTATAGTACCCGTACCCTATTAACCCTATTATGGTACCCTATCATAGTGCCGTATTATAGTACTTCTAATACTAATTATCCCATGAAAGCACCCCAAGGTAGTACCCCTAATCCCCTAATTGTAGTACTCCTTATAAGTACTCTATAATAGTCTTACCTAAACCTGGAGGGGTTTCATAAAAACCCTCTATACCCCTTGTAAGCACCCTATAATAGTCTAACCTAAACCTACAAGCCCTGACGGGCCAGCCGACGGGCTTCCCGTCCGCGTGTGGAGGCCCACGTAGGTTAAGCAGTGGCCGTTCTGCCGCTAGTAATCGTTATTCTTGCTGGTTTTGTTTTAATGGGTTTAGGGGTTTTGTTTTAAAAGGTTTTTAGGGTTTTAGTTTTAAAGAGTTAAGGGTTTCTGTTTTAAAGGGTTTAGGGTTTCTGTTTTAAAGGGTTTAGGGTTTATATAGGGTGTCATTCGTCACACTTCAGACTGAGCATGAGCATGTACTGTTTGGCACCCCTGGTCAGCCCATTGGGTGGACATGACCGGCACTATATTACATAGATGGCAGAGAGGGTAACCGAGTCACAGGTGCGTAGCGCCGTCGTCTCAATATAGCTTCTGTGCACGAAAAGCAGAACGTTTTATGATCGAAGAGGGTGCCGCCGGGCCGCCGGCGCCACAAGGCAAAGCAAAGCTTGGCTTCAGTTCGCCACACTTCCAAACCCCAAGGCCTAGATGCAATGAGAGACGATTGGCAAAGCGGCATAAGGCCGCCCCAAGTTCAGCCGGTCTATATCCAAACCCGGCACGTCACAAGCTCAAACTCTTGGATGCCCATGTTTTTGGCCAACTGCCTCGAGGGCTCAACTTTCATAATGTTCAAACTCGTAAAGGGGAGCTCGACAAGGAATAAGCCCTAAGCCGTACCAGGCTTTGCGGGGAAGGAGCCTCACCTAAAACCCATCAGGCGCATAATCCTTCAGGTTGGAGCACCCTAAACCCTATAAACCCTAAAATCCATAAGGCGCATAATCCTTAAGGTTGGAGCATCCTCGTTTCATCGACATCGCCGCCCTCGACAGCTGTGGGCGAACCGTGCGCCTCACAGCCCTGCGACCATCCCCAGCAGCCCATCGAACACAGGTTGCCTTTAACATCCTTTAAAGGTTCCATAAAGCTGAGTTCTGTAAAGCTTATATTACTAGGGCTATATAGGGTTTAGGATATCGTTCCACCGAACATGGGCATCGGAAGTATATGACATATCCGGTAGTGCTTCAGGTGGGCTACCTTGTTACATTCGATGGTCATGTAAAAGCTGTACACGACAAGCAACATAGTGTTCACCAAGTTAACTGGGAGCCCCGGGGGTACAGTTTCCAGTCAGTGGCTTAGAGCCTTCAGCCACCCTGAGCCCTAAACCATGCAGCTGTTGGCTGACGGAAAAGGCGTTCAACAAAAAACAACATGCAGTAAGCCTTAAGCCTAAAAGTAGCCTATAACCCAAAGCCCGAACCCTATACACGTCTTCTGCATACCTGACATTGGGCAGACTCCGATGTCACAGAGACCACCACTTCGACCAAACAGCCACCTTCGGGGTTTAGGGTTCGTAGGGTTTCCAGAGCGTCTTTCAATGCAGGACGGTGCAATTAACTTCAGTGTCCAGGGCATGTTTGCGGTTTTTGGGCTATCGGGTTTGGGTTTAGATGTCAGTGCTGTGGCCGCTTCGGAGCCCGGATGATCCTGGGATGACTTCAGAATGTTGTAGTCGAGACAGCAATGCGCTGAAGGTTGCAGAAGGTCTGATGCATGGCATAGTCTGGCCATGCTTATGCCCACAACTGTAACGATGTGAGTTAGCGCGCGAATTAGTTGGTGGACAAGCACGTTCGCATGGAAGTGCAATTTACCTAAACCCAAATCCAACAAGACACACACACACATACACATGTAGTAGATTGATGCAGGGTCCCTGTTCGTATCCTTGCTTGCAATGCCCAGCACGGACTTAAGTCGTTCGTTGAATCACGCCAGCCCGAAATCTAATAAGCTTTGGTCTCCAACAACTTTATCTATAATGAGGACCCCTAAACCCATCTTCCCCGAAGCCCATAAGGTGATCCTGTAGCCCGTCGATCATCCAAATTTTGAGTTGAAGCCGTGTCTCTTTTACCCCTTGTCTCCTCAACCCCGTAGCTGCGGAGGCACTCCACATCGCCGCGCAAAGCGGCCATGCCGATGTCTGCCGAGTGCCATCGTGTTTGTTTGTTTCTTTTAGAGGGGATTTGGGCATAAGGGAGGTCGGGGTGCGGTTTCGAGCTGCGGGTTTAGGGCTTTGGGTTTGCAATTTCTTTGTCTCAAAGCTTACCGCCTCCACGCGACAAGTGCTATTGCTTTGTTTCGTGGAGGTACAGGGTGTCAGTGTAGCGAACGCACAGGGTGTCAGTGTAGCGAACTGTTGGACGCAACCGACCGCTTGCTTTGTTCCTGATGTGTTGGAGGCATGCGCGCAGAACAAATTCCATTAGCATAGGTCGACTGCAGACAAAACCCAGGTTTGAAGTCCATCCCAAACCGTGCGTATACCGCCTGCAAACACGCCACCCGAATCCCCCCAGCCCAGCCCCAACCCACACACTCTTAACCCCAATGTTGCGGAAGAGCGACAAATCAAAGAAGAGTTCGGCTCAGCTGACAGGCTGATCCAGCGTCTTCATGACAGATGCCCAGGGCTCCAGATACCTAAGTAGGTCACTAACCATGTAAGATGTAACCCAGTAGCAGTAGCCCAAGGTATCCAAAACCTCAGACCTTAGACATTAGCCGGCTCCTCAGATCCGGAATTGGATCGCCTCAGTCGGGAAGGCTAGAGTAAGGCGTAGGCCCTATAGAGCCTCATGCGAACATTTCTGAACGACCATGTCCATGAGAAGCAGCTTGGATTTTGGCAGGGATTCGGAGTTTTAGTGTCTTCTCCCTTTTCTGAAAGAAAGGGTCCAGCCCGTTTAGCGGTGTTTGCGGGGAAACTCCCCTCAACCTTACTGCCCAAGCCGTGAGCCCTACACCCTGAGTGCTTGAGTTCCAAATCGAAAGTGCAGCTGCGCCATGCTGCGTTCTGGCACCGACCGATGCATCCTTCCGCCACGGCAATGGAGGGTTGGGGGCTCGGTTTCGAGCCATTGTGTTGCAGACTTGTGTGTTTTGCTAAATTTCAGAGCTTGCAGTTACTGTGTTTTTTTTGTTGTGCCTCCGCTGCGGATTTGACAAGAATCCTGCAACCTTTGGGAATCCTAGCTTCAACGGTTCTAAAAATGGGTCCTTCTACAACTCTTTGAGGTTTAAGGGTTCAGAGTTCAGGGTGGGTTTAGGGAATTATGTGTTGCCCCAAGACAAGATTCTCCTAAGAAGCTTGAGGCCTCGATTTCACTAAGCCAGTACACTTGTTGGCATCAAGGTTTGTTTTGCCTTCGATTGGGGCTTGGGATTTAGGATTCAGCGCTCAAGGTTCCGGCAAACTTGAAATGCTGGGTGCCAGACTACAAATCCCTAAACCCTTCAACCCTAAATCCCTTAACCCCAAACCCTGAAACCTCAATCCCTTAACCCCAAGCCCTAAAAACCTCAACCCCTTGACCCCAAACCCTATAGACCTTAAACTCCTTAACCCGAAACCCTAACACCTCAATCCCTTAACCCCAAACCCTAAAAACCCAACCCCTTGACCCCAAACCCTAGACCTTAAACTCCTTAACCCGAAACCCTAACACCTCAATCCCTTAACCCCAAACCCTAAAAACCTCAATCCCTTAACCCCAAACCCTAAAAACCTCAATCCCTTAACCCCAAACCCTAAAAACCTCAATCCCTTAACCCCAAACCCTAAAAACCTCAATCCCTTAACCCCAAACCCTAAAAACCTCAATCCCTTAACCCCAAACCCTAAAAACCTCAATCCCTTAACCCCAAACCCTAAACCTTAAACTCCTTAACCCGAAACCCTAACACCTCAATCCCTTAACCCCAAACCCTAAACCTTAAACTCCTTAACCCGAAACCCTAACACCTCAATCCCTTAACCCCAAGCCCTAAAAACCTCAATCCCTTGACCCCAAACCCTAAACCTTAAACTCCTTAACCCGAAACCCTAACACCTCAATCCTCCGCTTTTCGGATCCTACGTTTAAAAAAAAATCAATAGAACAGAGCACCTGGAAACCTCAAGGATGCAGCGCGAAGAGGCGCTGCAACACCGGAGCACAGCAGGCGCCGTCGAGTGCTAAGAGGGGTTTGTTTGTGGACGGCATGGGGTGCATGGTGTGAAGGGGTATATAGTATATGGCGCATGAGGCCTGCGTTACAGGATCGGGTCGTCTGACTTGTTCCTTCTGGTTCGGGTTCTGTGAGTCGAGATGAACTTCGAATCGTGACGACAAGATCTGACCCAGAATCTCAAAACTGTGGCGTAGATCCCATGTTAAGGCGAGGCTTCCTTCCTCGGCTTCTCTCTGCTGCGCAATTCATGCCGCCTCAGTCCGCAAAAAAAGGGCCTACACCTTGCACGCCCTGAGCCCTCCACCCTGGGGCTCTTGCCCTGAGCCCGAAGCCCGAACGAAGGGCTGATGTCAGCCTTACACTTCCCGACTCTTCGGCTTCTTCCCTTTTTTCAGGCATCCAAGCAGCAGCGGGAAGCCCTCAAGCAGCTCGCCGAGTCTCCAACAAGCCTCGAAATTGAAGCTCCGGAGTTCGTTTCGATCTGAGTAGTCCCTCTGCACTAGGTGAAGATTTAAGGGTTTTGTAGTTAATTAGGGTTTAGGGTTTAGGGGTTTCAAGAAATGGTCTAGGCAACACCTCAGCGGGCCCGGCGGCAAAAGGGTTTATAGGGTTTAGGGTATTACTCTTGCGGGGATCCAAAGAGGAGCTCGAATTTGGGGAGCTGCACCGGGGAAGACTCTAGATAGCTCCTGCCTGCAACTTGCATGCCCTGAGTGATGGATTAGAAGCCCTAACAGCTGAGGCTATCCGGGTAAGCATTCCGAACCCTGAACCCACATGAGGCGTCTGAGTCTTCAGCTCTATTTCTACGAGGGCTTTTATAATCGAATAGCCACATATTAGTGGCTCCTATCTCGTCCGGTCGTTAATTAGGGATCCTAGCAGTTAGGTTTGATATTGGGTCCTTCATCTTCTGAAGCTTTCACCCTCAGAGCCAGGAGTCGACACAAGAAGAGACGGAGGGAAGGGAATGGGCAGGGGGAGGGGAGGGGAGCTATGACACGAGACCATACGAGCTACCCCAAGCCCTAAACCCTAATTCAATCTAACAGTGGGGTTCTCATCCAAAGCGCGTGATTAACACAATCTAAAGCATAACTTAACTCTTCGAACTTAAAGCTTGGAGCGTCCGGGAAGACCGAGGCGAGCCACGCAGAGCGTCACAGCACTGCGCAAGCAACGAGCCTGGGCTGCGGCACTCCAGGTGATGCCGGATGGGTTACATGGGTTATAGGGGTTTAGGGGTGAAGAGGTTGGTGGACATGAGCAGCTCAGTAATTCACACAGCCCACAGCCAAACAGGATATGGACTACAGAACGGTTTACCAACACCACCAAGAGTAATCATAAAACACACACTAAGCCCTACTAAACTACAGTGTAGACATGTGCGCTTCTTGAGTTTTCTCCAAAAAGTCCTGCAGAGCAATAATTGTGTGGAAAATGTCATGGCTTTAGGAGGTATGGTTGTTGCCTTCAACTACCGGCAGATTCCAGGGACACTTCAGCTCGCGGAAGTTTTGGCATGCAGTGGAAGGCGAGGCATCAAGGTTCCGGTGATACTGAACTTCAGACCTCCTGTCCTAATTGTTTAATGGGATGTTGAGCCATTCGTTCTCGGCTTTTATGAAGCCGAGCCAAAGAGGTTGCGCAGAATGGGACCTCTCCCCCGTGCAACAGGTACCAGGTGCTACAATGTGATAGTTTGTTATGGTTGCGATCCGGGGCTACCTCGCTTTCCTACGACGAGTATTGCAGTTTGTCGCTCTATGCCGCTGCTGTGCTGGACTCGCTTTTTCCGTTTGATATGTTCCTTGATGTTCCTAAGGAGGAAGACAGAGTTAAGTTAGCATTTCTAGTGCCTACACAACAGCCCAATACATGACTTCACCCCAGACCGTACCTTTGAACCCTAAACCTGGAACCTTTAAGCCCTAAACCCCTAAACCCTCAACCCCTAAACCCTACACCCTAAGCCCGAAGCCAAGTTGCAGGTGCTGTCGACCCTACAGGCCGCCAGCCGGCGCCCGGATGCCGTGGTGTACAACGCGGTGCTTTCGACGCCTAACCATCATTGATACCTGAAGGCCCCCAAAAGCCAGCCTTTATGTAAGTAGACGTAGAGAAAAAGATCATCATAATCATAAGGCATAAGGCACACGTCAAGGGAAAGCTTTTGAGGCTATAGGTAAACGCTCCATTGCCCTATATACCCCCTATAAGCCGGTGTAAGCCTAGTTGTGTACGTCGGCAGAGTTTTTTTTGGTTCCCCGTATATATCCGTAGTAAGATAAGCATGTAGGTAAGTATGCATGTATATATACACACACATACGCACACATGCCTGTTTATGTATAATGCATGCATGCATGCATACATGCATGTACATATGTATGCACATATGTATGTACGTATGGCTGTACGTGTGTATGTATGTATGTAAGTAAGTATGTATGTATGTGTGTGCATGCATGCATGAAAATAAGCAAGCAATTAAGTAGACACGCATGTGACCGTGCATGTATGTATTCATGGATGGATGGATGGGTGGGTGGATGGATGGATGGATGTGCTTCTGTACGCATGTATGTATGTCTGTCTGTATGCCTTCATTTCTGTATGGCTGTATCTATGTACTTATGAATGTATGGATGTATGTATGCATGTATGTATGTAGATATGTATATATGTTTGTATGCATGTATGCATGCATGCATGCATGGATGGATGGATGGATGGATGGATGGATCGATGGATGGATAGATGGATGTATATGTGCATGTTTATGTACATGTGCATGTATAGGGATATGTATAATATATGTACATGTATGTTCCAATCTGCATATATTTGCGCTCAGCAGGACTTTCAGGTCAGAGTCATGTCGTTTGTTCGAGCCTCGGCGCTCTCACGGATCCATGCGAAGCAATCTTGTCCTTCGGCTGGCTGAATGAAGCCCACTGGATTTTGGACTTTGAGAATAGAAGGGCTCTTAATTCCGAGCCTTGAATAGTATCTGCGATACTTGTTATAAGGGCTCCGAGATAAGATGTAATACCACAAAGTACCCTTGATTCTATTTCTAACAATCCCACCCAACATACCTCACCGTCGCATTTTCGGCTCAACACCAGTTGCACAAGCACTTCTCTGCTTTAGTCGGGAAGCTGCTGCAACTCGGGATGTCGCTGTCGAACCCTGTGTTCCAGCGCCTTGAACGCGAAAGCTGCATGATAGGTTGCTGGCCTGGAGCCTTTTTTTTGGGGAGGGGCCAGGGCGTTACGGTGATGCGGGCTTCGGTAGAGGATGAAGGACACCTAACGTTTTGGCTGCTCGATTGGCTTTAATTGTTTCCAGTTGGGTTGTCTTGACGCCAGACAGTTCTGTGGTTTGAGGTATTTAATGTGTGGGGCTTGGCACGATGCTTTCCAACTGGCGCAGGTCTAGCACAGTCTAGAGTCTAGCCTGACAATACCGCCCTGAAAGCTTCACACATATGCCAAAACACTCCTGACAGCTTCAGCGTGGACAGGGTTACAGGCTACCCCAAACCTGAACCCTCACCGGGACAGTCGAGGCAAGTTGGTGGGCGCTGCAAGATTGTGGAGGAGGACCTGGCACACTGAACACTAGTGTTTAGGCTTGAGGGTTTCCGGAAGCTTCCTAATTACCTGGGCCATATTGCTACAACGGTAGCAGTGTTTTGCCCGAGAACCTGTGAAAACCTGTTGAGTTCCTGGAAGGATGCAGTAGTGCCGTGCACAATGGAGCAAGTGGCACGCTCGAAGGCCACTCGAGCTGCCCCTCGTCATGTTTCGGCGGTTGGGGATTTAGGTTGCAGGTTCAGGTTTCAGTTTTCCGGGCTTACGATTTTAGGGCTTAGGGTTTAGGGTTCTCAGGGTTCGGGTTTAATTTCACTTAAGTCTATGTTGCAGGATCTATCGCCTTGTGAGCCAGGAACAAAGCACTTCCGGAAGGTACGGCATTGGAGGTTGGTTCCTGTTAGCATGTGTATGCTTCTTTGATCGATTGCCTTCTTGAAGCCTTGATGTTTGCCTTTGGATGTTTGGGGTCAGAAAATTCACGTCATTAAGTTGGCCTTTTTGGTAGATTCAGTTGAGATCTTCCACCGTGGTGCTTCTTAGTGTATTTTCACATTGCCATATGAAAGACTCGTGAACTCTAACGTTAGCAGTTCAGGGATATGGTTGGCACCTGGAACCTTGTTCGTGGAGCTACAGTTTGCCAAGAAGAAGGCATTCCAGTCTTGCGAGCGCAGCCAGTTGGAGTTTTAACCCTAGTCCTTCAAGTAGTACAACGATCCATGGGTCGTTGACTCAGGTTCCCTCGCGCCTCGTTAGATCAGGCATCCCGCATTGTCGGAGGCCTCGTAAAGTTCCTGAAGCCCCAGACACAGTGGCTCTGTCTAGCGAGTGCGATGTAGCAATGCACGGGCAAGACCAAAATACAAACTCTAATGTAGGGGCCGAAAAAAACAACTGTACTATTTTGGGGGTTCCTCATTATAACTAATATAGTATAATGGGCCCCAAAATCCTATTCTAATCATCAAGGCCCCTTTATTGCCTAATCCTAACATCTCATATTTGAAGTTGGTCCCTTTAAGCCCCTTGGTTAGGAGAGCTACGCAAAGCTTGCAAACTCCAAGACCACAAAGTTGCGTTAGTACCTTTAGCCATGCTCAAGGCAAAACAGGAGCGCACGGAACAGAAGCTCCGCGCACAGCAGTCCAACGTACAGAAGGCACAATGCGGAGAGGTTTGAGACGGGTTCTGTAAAGCCTTCATTGGATACGACTGTAGGTTTGGGAAACTCGTATTTGATCTCAGCGTATGCTATGGCTGATCAGCTTTTGTCAAAGGTGAGCATGCAAAGGTGAGCATGTTGTCACAGCACGCGTTGCATCGCTGTTCATCATGGTTGTCCGTGCTTCTCTGGCTGTTAACGTATATCCTGTAGCTGACATCAGCTATGGCCTTGCTGGTTGTTTAAGGTAAATTTCTATCGTATTGACATAGTCGGGTACTGTGCCATCATGCTATTCGCTGCCGTCATGCGACCAGTTTGGCATTTAACGTGGAACAGCGTCGCAGCACAGATGCTGCTTATTGTCTTGTACTGATGGATGTGGTAGAAATGTCGTTGCTGTTACCGACATTGTCACAATTGTCGTGGGCATGTTGCTGATGAGAATGTGAGCCACAGCATGAACTCATCTTTGTTCTCTGTGGCTGTGGCTACTCTAGTTTTGGGGTCTAGGGAGGGTTTAGGCCCCTTTCATATCAAGCATGAGCTGTAGCACTGAACAGCTGAGCCTTCAACCTCGACCCGGAAACACCTGACTTCCCAACCCCAAAACCTAAAACCTAAAGCCTCATGGACGGAGACGGATGCAATGAGAAGCTCGTGCTTGCTAAGTAGGAGGGAATAAAACCTAAAACCTCAAACCTAAAGCGTTCCTCATTGCCCGAGAGGCCAAGATCCAAGTAAAGGAGTTCTTGCAGCGACTCGCCCGCAGCGAGGGGTGTCATCACCGGTGTAGTTGTGTTCTGATGCGATTTGGAGTAGTAGATGAGACTATATACTGCCGCAGGTGCGGCCTTGGCTCGTAGCAGTGGTGGTAGTGTTGATGCGGGTTGTCATACGGGCGATTGGGTGATGAAGGTGATGGTGCTGGGTGTGGTTGGTGTGGCGGTGGCAGCATATGTTGTGATGTTTCTGGTGGTCTTGTTGGGCTGTGCCTGTCGGATCGTCGTTGATGCGAAACAGGAAGCCTCTACCGACAGTATAAGTAGTTGTTGGGGGTGGTGGCTTCGCAGCAGCTGTGGTCGCTGCTGCTACTCGCAGATTCAGCTTGCAGCATGTTCAACCATGATTTTCTCGGGTTGAATCCCCGAGCAAAGGAGCCACAAATTTCCCTTCCGCAGCTTTGACGTCAACGCAGCTAAAAGGCTGGCAGAGGGCTGAATGGGCCTTTCCTTGAGCTGGGGCGTGTTTTCTCTCTCGCACTCTCTCTCCCTCTCTCTCTCTCTCTCCCCGGACATTAGGCATGGTCGATTTAACAATTTTGTGATTTTGTTTCGTCAGCTGCGAGTGTCAAGGTTGAGAGTTTGCAGCAGGGTCAACTCTGTCTGTATACTCTTGTATATGTGTATGTATGCAGCTTTATACACGTGTTTACTTATCCGATAGGGTCGAGTAGAAGACCGAAGTCTGAAGCGCGACCTGTAAAATCTGATGCAAGGTGTAGGGGTCTCGGGCTCTCTGGGAATAGGTTTGGGGTCGTTTGGCTCTTGGGCGTTCTGGCTAGCAGGCTAGCAGGTTCTGGGGTTCAGGCGGTTCTCAGGAAAATTTCACCAAGACCCAAGCCATGCAGCTCAGCATGTTCGCTGCACAGTTCAATGTCTGGCCTTGTTCAGCGGCATTCCTGTCATCGGACACAAAAACTGCGCCAAACGCGCTCCAGTTCTGAGTCAGTTTGCTAATGCTCAAGCCTGAGCCCACGCTGAGCATTTATCCCGTGGAGGTCGACATTTGGGCTGTGTTGCACATATCCGCTGCATCTCGCCGCAAAGGCATCGAGGGGGTCAGGGGCCTTGCAACGCTTTGGGAGGCTGTAGAGTTTTAGAGTAGCTTGGAAGACTACACTAGGGAATATTCCCTCTGAAAGAACGTTGTGCCATGTGTGCCGTATAGCGCTCGGGACAAGGTGTGCAGAAGTGTCTGAAGTGTGGATTCTAGTGCTATGGCCTTCACGCAATGACAACTACAGCGTAGACGACGAGACCATAAGCATCATCATTATCATCACCGTCATCAGCATCACCACCATCATCTTCATCATCATGACCCCCGTCGTCGTCGTCGCAACCGCCGTCACATAGTCAGCACATCTTTTTGCTATCAGTAGGAAAAGGGGTGGTGGGAGTTCGTTTGCCTCTCACATCGGCCAGTGGGTTCTGCGCTTGCGCCGGTGCGGATATCCAGCAACCTGTTTTGGCTTCGTGCTGAAAACATCCCAGGCAGCTGATGCTGGCTGGAGAGCCCGTAAGTTGCTGCTCTTACTTGTCCAGTCCCCTTTAGGTCAACCTTGTGAGAGTAATTATGAGGTTGCTGCACCTACTCGACTACTAAGTACGACTTGTTGATGATCTGAAAGGTGGTTTAAGGTTTTTTTCGTGTTTCAAGTTGACACGATTCTGACTGTAAACTGAGCTGCTCTAGAGTTTCGGCATCATGTGCCAAAGTACTTCCTTCAAGGAAGCCCAATCAACAAATTCTGTCAACCCTGAACTACAAAGCAAAGGCCCACATGCCCGGAATCGAAATGCTCCAGACTCCAACCGAGCAGGAGAGAGACTGGCACATGGTGCGCAGCTGGCTCGGCATCGGCTTCGTTTCAAGTCCGAAATGCACACTGATAGTCAGATGTGGCAAGAGAGAGACAGAGAGACAAAACGAGAGAGCGAGAGCGCGAGAGAGAGAGAGAGAGACAGAGAGAGAGAGAGAGACAAAGCGAGGGAGCGAGGGAGGGAGGGAGAGAAAGGGTTAGACCTGCTGAGGGATTTAGTTGGAATGTTTGGGCTACACGGCTACTGGGCCGAAAGCAAAACCTGCCATGGTCCTTTCTGCTGCAGCCTGGCTTCTCCGCAGAGACTTACCAGCTTCACGTTGCGCCCTCAACCCGTTTATGAAGACACCCAGGCTCTGCAAACCCCTTTTTAGGCTTTCCTAGTAGTAGAGTAGGTAACCTTGAACCTTTTTGGGGTAGTATAATCCCTATATAATCCTTATATTATGAAAAAGGTTAACCTTTAGTTCCCCCTGATACCCGACAAGTAAGCTTTAAGGGTTTTAGGTTTAGCAGGCAGGCTGAGCTGAATACGGATAGTGCAAGGATGTTAGTAAGTAGGTTGTAAACAGATGTTTTCAGCTCTATTTTAAAAAGGCAGCTGATGCTTCAAGCATGGTTCCTTCAAGCCCGAAGGAGAAGCCCAAGCCCCAGGCCTTCTGCTCTACTTCGGGGCAAACCCCTTACAGCGGGACAGCAGCTTGGATTAAAGTTAGGGACATGGCGCGCTCAAGGGTTGGACGTGGCGAAATGAGGATTCGCTGGGATCCAAAGTTTATGATCACTCGGATGTGTATCCGTCCACTTCGACAGCGGACACAAGTCTACCGATGAGAGCTAGAATTATAGTCGCATTAGTCCTGTGGTTACGACAATCGAAATCGCTGATAATCGCCGTATGAAACATATAGGGTTTAGGGGTTTGGGTTCAGGGTGGAGGGCTTGACCTCCAGTGAGATGAGATGTGTCACCACTTCGGGCCAGCCTTCCCGCCACCCCCGACAAAGCTTCGGCGCAGCTGATGCGAAGGTCATGGGCAAACGGTGTTCGACTACATGGAGAAGGCAAGTTCATGGCGCAGTTTCAGTGAGGAGGGTTTCGAGTTTTGAATTGTGACGGGTGTGGGGGAAGGTCGCCGTCAGAGTTTTAATATGTCCCTCTTCAACTCAAAGTTCAGATCCGAAATGCAGCACCAAAGCATCAACCCCGACAAGCCCAACTCTAGAACCCCGAAATGCCACAAAAGGCTCAAACTCAACCTTACACCTTAGATCCGAAAGCCTCAAAAAACTAGACCCCTAAAATCCCGTAAACCTAAAAGCCTAAACCTCAATTTACCCAGGACCTCAGACATCCAAACCCTAAAGCCTTAAACCCTATTCCCTAAACCCCTAAACCTCAAACCCCCCAAACCCTAAACCTCAGTTTACTCAAAACCTCAAACCCCAAACCCTAGCCCTAAACCCCTAAACCCTATTCCCTAAACCCCTAAACCTCAAACCCCCCAAAACTCGAAAAACAAAAAAAAAACCGAAGCCCCAACTCAGGTACCCGAGCAGATCCGGGAGACCTTGGGGCGCCCTGGGAGCCCCCAAGGCTCCGAGAAGAACCTCATCGCGCTCTGACGTCAAGCTGCCCACCTTATTTAGGGTTTACTGCTTGGGGTCTAAAGGGTCTAGGGTTTAGGGTTTAGGGTCGTGTGGCGCGAGTCCACAGCACAGTCGGCGCCTCGGTTCCTGGCATATGCATAGTCCGGGTGTAAAAAAGGGTTTAGGGTCGTGCATTTAGGGTTTAGGGTTTTCGGACTTCGGCCTCCCTTTTTTTGGGGGGGTTTTCGGGATCAGGGTTTTGAGTTTAGGGTGAAGTCGCAAGCCTGTTGCAAAAAGGGTATTAGGGTTTCGGGTTTTAGGACTTATGTAGGGCTGCGGGTTGAGGTCTATCTTCAAGCTGCCCCCCCTTTTTCGGCTTAGTAGCTGAGTGGGTAACCTTTAACCTTTTGGGGTTTATGTAATCCTACCATAGCTCGAGAGGTTAAGCTTTCCTGGGCTAGGATGCTGAACCTCTGAGTTCGGGTTTTCGGACATCGGGTTGAGTACGGTTTAGTGTGTCGGGTTATCCCCTAAAGTAGAAAGGTATCCTCGTTTCCTGTGTAATCTAAAGTTTGGGGCATTCACCAGTAGAATATGATATATGAAGGCTGTGGGATGTTACAAACGACGAGGCTTAAGCTCGGGTAGCATATAGTATAGCGAGCTGATGCTTGCTCACAGCTCTGTTTCATTTTTTACTGGACCTATCGTTATCTTTCACATAGTGTCATTGCAGGGTTCGGCCCAAAGAGGATTGCCAAGTTCGCTTGTCCTGCAAGTGTCCTAGTCCTCCAAGTTTGTGTGCTCAGACCAAAGTTCGGTAGCTGTGGCCATGGGCTGAGAAAGGGCAATGCACTTCCACGTCAGAGCGTTTTTTCGTTGTGCTGATGTTCCTTCGGATGGCGGGCAGGGTCTTTCCTGCGTCTCCATCATAAGTCATCAAACAAGAATACGGTCACCCGAAGTGATAACCAGCGTCGCTGCGGAGAGTTCATGCAAGACCCCCCTAATCATGCCATACACCTTACATCTTGACCATCCCTCCATTATCTATGAGATATATTCGAGCCAGCCGGACGCAAGTAGCTCAGCCCGTCCTGTCTCCGAAGATGTCAGCCATGTAGACTTCAAGTACATCTCTTGGGCTCCTGGTTTAGTTGCTAGCGTTGATTCAATAGTTATTCCACTTATTCATAGGGTCCGAAGCAATCACCATAAACCCTAGCTGCAGGAGCAAGACTTCAACTCGTAAGCAGATGCCAGATTTCCGTAGGCACACAGGAGCCCAATGTATCTTCGGCGCCGTGCGTGAGGGCATCTGCCTGCACGGTTTCGACCCCTTGTCTCTTCTGCTGTCTATGACGAACTTAGAGTGTTGGGGTTTAGGCCCACCAAACCCTGACCCTTACCCTAGGGCTCCAAGTATACAAATAGTACCTACAGCAGTACCTACTTGGGGCTATTTGGAGCCCCAGGATTATTGGAAGGACTTAGAAGTGTTATGCAGTATGTAGCACAAGGTCGCCCGGCCAGCAGCGCCACCTCAAAGCGACACAACCTACATTATTGGTGGGGTCCTGTCCCAAGACCCGACAAATCGAGTGGTTCGAGCAGTTTAGGGTAAACTCTAAAGAAAAAAATACCGAATGTGAGGATGAGTTGGAGGCATGTCTCATGAGGGTTGTCATCAAGCGTAGACAAATAGCTTGGAGAGTTTGCAACAGCTGCTGTTTTTCGGTGGCAAACTGTCCTATGTTATTTTTGTCGTGGATGTTGGCTCTTGTATAGGAGCGTTCATAGGATGTAGGGTGAGTTGTAGTTGTCTGGAATATACTCAGACCCTCCATCCAGCCTCTATCAGTCCATAAGTTATTCGAGGGTACCTACAAAGAGGGTCCTGGTATTCGGGCTGCTTCGAAACCACGATCTACTAAAGATCACGAACTTAGTAATTAAGGTTATAAGGACCCTAAGTAGGGTTGTCAGTAAGTATAGCTAAAGTTATCTTACTACTAAGTCCACCTGATCCTCTAAGTAGATACATGTGTCGAAAAGAGCAAGGGCCCGCAAACCATCGCGCCGGAGTCTACCTGCAGGGAGACCGGGACCTCGCTTAAAGGGCTGCATTTGGGGTTTCATAAGTGCTTAGTGCTCTTTTTAATTCCTTTGGTTTTTATTGTAGCGAAACTCCAGGGGGTTGTGAACCAAAAAAGATTTTAGTTTTTTTTTTTAATGGTTTTGAGGGCGCTGAGAAGTAGGCATAGGGTCCAGCCCGAGTCTTGGGTATGCAATCCCTACAGAGAGCACAAAGGTTGCGTTTCTCAGGCTCTGGCCGCTTTATATAAAAATCGGCTATGTCTTGTTAGCTTGCACTGGGAGAGTCCCGGGCTCCCCGGACAGTTGAATGCCATATTCTGCAGTGGTATTGGTACTACCATGGAGGCTTGACCTCTCCCGGTGGGGTGGGGCTCCCTTGAGAGATTGATGTGAGATTCAGGTATCCAGCTTGCAGTTTAGGCTTGTTTGCTTGGAAGATTTTTTTTTGTGCGGTCGTGACTAGAGCTGTTGAACTTTCAGTCGGGACCTGCAGAAACCAGCCACAGCAGAAAGCACACCCGAGACTACATTATTATGAGCCGTCCAAGTTTTAACCCAAGGCCCTCAATCCCAAACCCTGTGTTTTGCGTTCTTGCTCAGACAACCAGCCCAAGCAAGTCATCCCCTAAACCCCGAAACCCTAAATCCTAAACGTTGAACTATGAGGAGCCTTGCCTGCCTTGTGCGAGTGTGAGCGTCGAAACCCTAAACCGTGATCCAAGCACGCAGAAGTTCAGCTCACAAACCCACCACGAGAACGGAAGCCCGAACTGTAGAACGCCAGTCCTTTTGTGCGATTGCCCAGACCTTCCAAAATCCTTTAGTTAAGGAATATACCTTAAATTATAGTAGGTTCCTGACTCCAATATCCCTTAATTAATTTAGGAATATACATTACATCATAGTACGGATCCTACAACACAAAGCTTTCATCCGCAGGTGCACAATCCCGGGAATCCGAGTCAGGAAACTCGACATGGGGCAAACCGTGAACAACCTCGGCCATGAACCCAATACAGAAATCATGCCAGATCTTGCAGTGGCTAACAAACAATAGTTTGATTTGTGGCAGTGGGCCTTACCCCCCGTCCATTATGTCGGAGTTCTTTCCGCTGACAGAGCAGCGGCGTGGGCATTGATCTAGGGCCGACCGGTGCAGGTACGTCTCAAGCGAGTCTCGGGGATTTAGGTTGAGCGTTGGGCACTCCAAGCTTGAAGTCGTTAAGGGATTAGGGTTTTTCGTTTTTCAAGGGATCATGTTTTTATTTTAAGGGTATGTTTACATTGATTGGACAGATTTGGGCGGGACGTTGCAACCACGACACTAACGAGCCACACGGTTTGTTACAATTGAGATCGAACTTTTGTTGAAGTTCCTGTGGCCGCCTTATCCCGTTCAATGGTTCATAGTACATAACTCCCAGTCGGCTGTACGCTGCCCAAAGCCCGATAACAACCATGAGTTCCCAGCAGGCACGAGTAGAAGCCCGAATCCAGCCTGCTACATCCTGAACATATATCTCTACGATTTACGAAACCCTAAACCCTAAAACAAGGATGACTGCTTGCACTGTCTTTGGAGTCTGTGGCCCGAAAGATTGATGGCTGGCAGCATGGCGAAATCACAGCCAAAGCCACATGCAGTTTGGACGAAGAGTCCGACTGATGCCAGCCTGTTGCCCCTACATCTTAATTATCTGAGTCGGAATCCAAAGGCTGCACAAGACAATTCCGAATTCGCGACTGGTTCACACGACATGAGGCTCCCCAGTTCTTTGCTGTGGCTATGTGATATGTAGGCCTGCTTCCCAGTGACTTCGAGAGCCCTTAAGCCCAAAAAGCTGAACTCATGTTCTTCTTTAGCTGTGGTGCCTTCCCGAACCAGGGGGCTGGAAAGGCTACGTCGCGGCTCACAGATGCAGCAACAGCATGATTCCGTTTATGTTTTAGGGTGGACACAACCTGTCTCGGGCTTCCAAGGGGCCATAAACAACAGAATCATTCTTTTGCCATACGTATCAATGACTTCTCGTGCGTTATCAGCTCAGTCTGCAAGGTGGTAGGAGTCAGACGATCTCATGTTTCGACTCAGTTGGGGTTTTTAACCAATGTGGCAGTCTTGCACGTGAGTTCTCCTTTCATGCTGGCCTACAGATGTGAGGTAAACGTCCCTCTCCCAGCCCGCAAGAGCATGTCATGGAGGCAACTGCCCTTCATCGTAGAGGTTCTTATTCTTCCGCTGCCCGGACTTCATGATTGGGTGATTTTTACACAACATGTATTCCGAGGGTTCTTGGTCATACTCTTGCAGATGCTCGGCATTGGATCGGACATGGAAGCTGCTGTACCGGCAGTACAGTAGTCTGGCATGTTCGTGGTATCCCTCACCACATCACCACGACTGGACAACATGACAATAATCAGGATTACCAGCAGCCCTACCTATCAGCGTGGCGCTGTTCATCGCAATGCTATTGTCCACGATTCCATGATTCACCACAATCGGCATGGGATTCCTCAATCCTTGTTTACACCATCTTCATCACGGTACGCAATCACCACCCACTGGCATGCAGAGTAGGAGTAGAAGTAAGAGTGGGAGCGCGTCGGCACTGCGGATAACCGTGGCGCCAGAGCAAGCGGTCCGACAAACCTGCATGTCACGCATGTGGTCGGTTCCTTTTGCTTCTTTCGATCGCATAGACCGGGAAGTGTGACAGTGTGACAGTGCCGCGTCTACCAATTGACTTGGGATATCTGCAGACCCATATCTATGGGCCCACGACTGTGCTGGTAGCTTAGAGGCTTTCACAGAGGATTGGTTCAATGGTTCGGCGTACTTGGCTCTTCTTGTGACGTTCCGGGCGATGAGCGAGGATTTGTGTATACTTTTCGTGCCGTGAGGCACGTGCCGCTTGGGCAAGCTGCAGATGGGGTGCACACTGTGCCGATGTTGTGTTTGTTAGTAGCGCTGCTAATGCACAACTGCAGCGACTATACCGAAATCATCGAGGCTACTACTAGTGCTACTGTTCCAACTGGTACGGCTACTAATGTGCAGCTTACTAAGTTTACTGCCGCCTTTGTTGTTAACAGTCTGTATTGTTGCGGCAGTGCTAGAGTTGACAGCTGCCAGAACTATGGCCAATAGCGACCATCATGGAACGACAACTGTGAGCAATCTCAGGTCTATCGTGCTGGAATCACTGTCTCGCAGTTTCCCTACAACTAGCATCTGTTTCGAGAACGAGTGCAGTATCATTGTAGCGAGGTGTGTGGTGCAGCCGCAACGATGCACGACCGCCTCATGATAGGACGTGTCGAGCACTTCAAGCCCCAGCAGCAGCAGACTTTTCGCTGCGCATCAAGCGCCGCCGCTGTGGTCATCCGAACTTCCCCATGTGATGACGACGGATTGCTGCAGCTTCATTGTGCGCTTTGTTTAAGACCGTGCGTTGGGCACATTGAGGAGAGGCTGCTTCCTGGGCGCGAACACAGTGTGTCGTTGGGTCTGAATAGACAGGCTGGACCTCGAAGCAGGTCTGACCCAGCTCCCCGACTCATAAGTATCCCAGAGCTAACCACGCTATTTCTGAGGGTCCTTGTCTTCTCCGGCTCACATTCCCAGAGGGTCCATATACACGACCATTATGAATTAGGTCCCAACAGGCCATCCCTATTATGGTTTTGGGGACCTAATTCCATAATTGTAGTGTATATGGACCCTCTGGGATAACCGGAATTATCAAGAACAGTGGATCTGAGCGGGACGCCCTCGGGTGCTTTGCTTGTTGAGGCTAACCGGGCTAGCCCCCGTTCGTGTGACAGCTGCTGTTCCTCGTACTGACTGTGCAATGGTTCTGAATCCAGCCGTTTACGCAATCTTACATATTTATCTTAAAACTTCGGGTGTTGATCTAAACCCTGCACTTGACTCTTTACTATCGTGGCGGTTCAAAATACCACTCTAGAAAAGAGCACTGAAAGGCAAAGCTAGTAGTAGCAGTAGTAGTACTGCTACTACTCCTACCTTTACTCCTCCTACTCGTACTCCTACTTCTACTCCAACTTTACTCCTACTCCTACTTCTACTTCTACTCCTACTACTACTCCTCCTACTGCTCCTCCTGCTCCTCCTACTACTCCTCCTGCTCCTAGTACTACTACTACTGCTACTGCTACTGCTACTACTACTACTGCTACTGCTACTGCCACTACTACTACTACTACTACTACTACCACTACTACTACTCCAACTCCTACTACTCCTGCTACTCCTACTCCTACTACTACTACTACTACTACTCCTACTCCTACTCCTACTCCTCCTACTACTACTACTGCTGCAGCTGCTGCCGCCGCTGCTGCTGCTGCGCTTCTTGTACGCTTGCGCAAAACCTGTGTGTGTGTGCAAGAGCGAGAGAGTGGGCGTAAACCGGGCAAAATTGAATGGTCTATTTCCACCAGCCCATGTTGATATTCATGTTTATATATATATATATGATACACACCTGTGCTTATGTATATTATATATTCACCCCGGCATACGAGTAATCTGCACAGATGCGACTACAGTGAAGCTTGGTAGGTTTTGCATCTGAGCTCTAGGTTTTGCAGATGTGTCGGTTCGTGCCAGAGCTTGCGACAGGAAGCAGGAATGCGCAGTCTTTCAAGCGGCAGTGCAATGTGCTGCGGTAAAAGGCTTGCCACCGCCTGCAGGGCTGTTTTTATCTAAGCTACATGCGTGAGTCAGACCTCTTTGACAGTTTCGCGCTATTTCTTCTTGCCGTTCGATTGGCTTTTTGCATTTTTAAAGTAATTGTTGTTACTACTGCGGTCTCCGCTGTCTGCCAACACTGAAGAGCGTCACGGCTTCTATTCTAGCGTCGGCTGTCGTGGTTATCAGCAGTCGGGATCCGTCTACGTAAGAACACAATCCCCTTACAGCCCCTACACAATTGCACCACAGCGCGCAGAGCCAAAATTCTAAAGATTAAGGCCTCCAAATCAGAGAGCCCTTATAGGACCCCTGTAACTTCGATCCTGAGTGTCATGATTCGGCCCCCCCCCCCCCCCCCCCCCGCAGCAGAGTAGTCTAGAAAACGAGCTCAGACGAGCTCGCGCTGAGCCGGCCTCGCTCTACTGGGAGATCCAGGGTTGAGGGTTTATCTGTTTATGCCCATAAAATTGTTGGTGCTTCTAAAGTCCATGAAGAAGGGTCTATCTGTTTACAACCATAATGAACGTAATTACATGTAACGCTGCTGACAACGGGAGTCCCAGTCGGAAAAGATGTTGCAGGTCGGATGTGGAGTGTTCCCGGAGCTTTGTTTTTAGGAATACAACGGGGTGTAGGGTCAAGGGTCTATGGTACCATAACGGTTTCTCTGGTCGTTTTTAGTAAAGGTGGTGTGAGTTCTCTGAATTTGGGTTTCGTGTTCCCAGTTTTGATAACCCGGAGAACCCCGAAATGCAAAAATCATCCTCCGCCGCTGAAGCATGTGAGCCACTCTTTGAACCCGAATCTGTCCGGTCTTCATAGTCTTGGCTGCGTGAATGCCGCCAGCATTATTATTAACATCACAGGATTATGCGTATAGTTAGCATTGTGCTACTAATAGCATTGCTCATATCGTGCATCTCCATGTTGCTATCAGTTGTTGCTACGGCAATAGTTGTGGGAAAGCTGCTGTCGATATGCCGATACTTACCATCATTATTGTTCTTTGAGTGCTGCTATTCACTGTTGTGCATGTGCATCTCCGCTGGTACTGTCACCATATAGTTCCCCTATAGCTGTAAACTGTAGAGTACGATAAAACACCTTATCCTAAACCCTAAACCCAAAGCTAGTAGGATCTGTCAGAGCTCGCACTTGGATCAAAGGACGTGTTCGGATGCGGGGAGGCCCTGGCCGTGGCTCGAAGATTGAATTCTTGGCTTGTGAAATCAAGGAGCGAGGGTTTCGAGTTTGGGGCTTAGGTAAACTAGTAGGCAAATAGGGTTTAAAGTTTAGGGTTTTGGAGAGATTGCAGGAAACTAGGATTTAAGGTTTAGTCGAAGTTGTAGGAATCAGGAAGCTAGGGTTCAAGGGTTTAGAGTTGAGGGGTTCAGGGTTTAAGGGTTTACAGTAATTGTTGCTGGGCATCTTCCTGGCTTCACCCACGACCCCCCCAGGACTACAAGCTTGTCCTTAGGATCTCACGGAGGCTACGGTGGCCAAAACATGATGCAATTCGGGATTGAGACCGTTGCATGAATTTTTTTGCAGGTGTCGGCAGGGGTGACAGGAAACAAGGTTGCCGCGACAACTGCCGTTTCAATCCTGGCATTCATTGAAGCCGCGGGTCTTTTTCATTCTTGCATGCGGCAAGAACCGAAACACGCTGAGATTTCTTCTTACTTTCGTCTTGACTGCTACCATACCCCGCAGAATCCGAGTCAAATCTGAGCCCCGACTGGTGCAAGGGGTTTTGGAGTAACTTCAGTTTAGTATCCACGCCTTGGTATTGCGGGGTTTAGGGTTTAGGAAGTTTAGGGTTATAGAAGCATCTTCGAAGTGCAGGCAATCAAGCGCCCAAAGCTGCGGTAGGCTATCCTTAAACTCCTTATAGAACCCTGAAAGGGTCTCCGTGTAAATTCCTCATGTAGAACCCTTTGAGGATCTCCATTGGCCCTGAAACTTAGTAGCTGAGTAGATAATCTGCAACCTTTTGGGGTTTAGAGAATCCTACCATAATTGACAATGTTAACCTGTTAACCTTTATCGGGCTAGGATACTCAGTCCCTAAGAGCGCCTTAACAATTACCTATACTATTTTGGGGGTCATTATAGCAAAGTATTACATAACCCGAAACCTTATTCTAATTATTAAGGCCCCTATACCACAGATCCCTATTATGGATCCTTTATAGACCTTTAAAGGAACCCTTAAAAGGAACCCTATTCTAACTATTAAAGCCCCTACAGTAAGCATGAAGATCCCAGGCTCCTCCTCGCTCTGGTGGAGGACATGGAGCTCTGTCGAGTTCTACCCTCCGCTACCACGCACAACGCGAGGGCCCGAGAGCCTGGGGTTTGGTAGGGTATAGGGTTTAGGGTTCTTCTACTAGTATTGTTGTTTCTTAAACTAATTTTAATTACTGACTACTACTACTACTACTACTACTACTACTACTACAGAATATAGGGTACAAGAGAAGCCCGAAAGATTTGTAATACTATTCCTTAGGGTTCTTTACCATATCTTTTCTACAACATGCCCCAAGACCCTATCCCAATTGTACAGACCCTTGCTGCACATTCAGGTAACAGAGTGGCTTTCATAGAAAACATGCTAGCTGTGCTTGCGTGTATGAGTTTGACCTTAGCAGATTGGTTTGGTGTTGAACTCTGCATCTCTGGCGAGAGACCTGGACCTTGCATGTCGAGTTCGAGGTGGATTTGGCTTTGTAGGCTGCACGGTGCTTATACACATTAACAGGCTGCAAAGATGACACGTGATGACACATGTAATGGCCGCTGCACTGAGATAGCCATGCTGTCGCAGATAGGCTGCTGCGAGCTACGCTGATACTGCTTCGTTTGGGCTACTACTCGCAGGCATCGGCTACCTGTAGCAAGTAATGGCATGCAAGGCACAGTCGAGTCGACGTAGCGTGTTTTCGGTTTTCGAGATATTGGCTGTATGAGCCTCCTTTCAAAGCTTCTTGCCTTCCGCGTCCCACCAGACGCTGTAGCATTAACACATCAGATCCAACGTGTCGAAGAGAGTCCACGGGTATACAAGACTCGGCAACCCCTTTCACACACGAAGGTCATTATCGGCGCATTGGGGTCTCAGCGCGAGACGTCACGCGCCCTGGACACCCTGTCCTGCAAAGAGTTCGGCAAACGGTGTATGTTCTGATGCATTTCTGCTGCGACATGGACTGTGTCTGTCAATGTTGGTCAATCTGTGCCCGGCCTGCCACTTCTCCTAGTATATTATGTTATACTTATAACAAGGAATCCCCCAAACTAGTATATACAGTATAGGTTATTATTAAGGCCCCTACATGAAGCCTTCTCCTGCAGCCGCCTGGTGAGGATTTGTTCCATACTCTCAGCTCCTTTGAGCAGGAGCCGGATGCGATAACGCCGCGCGGCTTCGGATGTACATGCGTGTCTCTAAGGAGGTCTGCAGACACGGTCAGAACGTTTCCAGCAGTAGCCTTCGAACCAACAAGAACTGCAGTCTCTATGTCCAGAGGGCAGAGTGGGCAGCGAAACTATTAAAGTAGCGTTATGAACGAGAAGCAGTGCAAGCCATAAGCCTGCGAATTACATTTTCTCTGTACGGATGAGGCACTGAATGACACGCTGACTAACACAATATTCCAATATTGGCCACTCTGCAAATATATTAATAATCTATAGTGCAGGGCATTTTTATCGTGGCGTAGCGGTAATGTAGAATAGCAGCCGATGCTGGCTTACTTGTTTTAAATGGCCAATGCTTCTTTGACCAGTTTCAGTCAGTCACATAACCAGGATTTCGCAATTTCCCTTTAATAGAGCCCTTATGGCCTTTAATAGTGGATATGTAGGGTATAATAGAGGGTAGTTGGGGGGGTGCTGGAAGTCCCAATGAGTCGTCTCGTAAGAGGATCCTTGCGGAGTGTTGTGCTTCCCATCCCGTGCCCTCGGCCTAGACCCGCCAACTATACCCTCTATTAACTATAGGCTAAATATCCGCTTTTAAGGACCATAAGGGCTCTATTAAAGGGTACTTGGGGGTGTCCTCGGATGCCGCAAACATAGACCCAGACAAGGCCCCGAGAAAGTTGAGCTCAAGCTCTAAACACGCGGTTGTGAGAAAGTCCACCTGTACAGCCGTGCTTAACTGCTTATATCCTGAACCTTGCTGCGCTTGCCGCCTGAAAGAGGACTCCCATCGCTGCCCAGGTATACGCAGGCGTTCAAAGCCCACGAAGCTGCTTCCCAGTGGGCCCCGCCACTGACGTTGCTGAGCCTGGGACGTTTTTACCTCCCTTCATTCTGGGCTCCGCACTTCGGTTTTCAGAACCTCGAGCTGCAGTCTTGAGACTTGAGAGTGGAGGAGGGCGAAGGTTGAGACGACTAGGTGACTTGGGAGTAGTTACCCCTTGATAGCAGACGAAAGCTGCAGGTTTGAGGATTAAGGATTTGCATGAGGCCTGGGCTTCGGAATCCTCCTAGTCCCCTAGGCTCCTTGAGTCCCTGCAGCCTGAAAACCTGGCCCAAAGCACCCCAAAGCCGTAGACCCGCGAACCGCCAATCCTGTGAACGATATGATAGACATCACAGCTCTGACGGTTCCTTCTGAGTGTCGAGTTTTTATCGAACACTCAGAGAGAGAGCATGGTTTTTGGGCTTTCTTCTGAGTTGGGACAGCAGTCTGTTGGAGAAACTAGGTTTTGATTCATAATGATTCATAGTTGACGCCTTTGAAATGCCAGGGGTTGATCTGTGGACAGGTGTACCAGTTGTGTGTCAGGTCGGTTTGTTTGTCTTCGAGGGTTTGGGACTTCGGATGTCGGCTTCAAGGCTACAGGCTTCAGGGTTTTGGATGGCGCCACTAAGCATTCCGTGAGCATGCCTTCTCAGCGAAAGCCTCACCACGTGTTTGGATACGTAGTTAACACTCCCGTTCATGCTGTTGCACTGGTTTTCATTGTTGACCAGCCAGAACAGCTCAGGAACAAGATGTGCACGGCTGGCACAACCCCGAACGTGGTCACCTACGGGGCCGTCCTCTCGGCCAATGCTGCTGTGGAGGAGGCAGCACAGCTTCGTTGAGGTTGCGGATATAATGCAGCGAGAGTATGCAATCAAATGCCTCTCTCTGTCGCTCTTCCACGTCCCTGAGTCCACTATATACTTATATGTATGTATGTATGTATATATATATATATATATATATATAGAGAGAGAGAGATGTAAATATAGATCTAGATACAGATAGGTATGTGATTGTGTGGGCCACATTCGTGCAGAACAAGTATGCATTTGCTCATGGTATGTAGGTGTGTAAGTATGTGAGCATGTATATGCACATATAGACTAGGCGCAAATGTAGTCTGGTCTGCCCGAAGAGATGCACATGTACGAGTTGTAGATGCGGTTGCCGATCTTCCACAAGCACATATATAGTGCAGGGGAATCCGAAAAAGTCGAACGATCACCCAGCTTCCTTCATATATCGCTGGTGTTTGCATGCCTGCACAGGACACTGATCAAGTCCGGAAGGCATGGATCCGTTCCTTGAGCTGCTGTACATCCATGGCGGCACAAGGCAGCATCTTCGAACCTTTGCTACCCGAAACATGCCGAAACTTCGGCAGCGGTGTCGTGTGTAGGACAAGACTGGAAATCGAGATCATGTAAGTCGAGAAGACCACCTCTTGAGGAAGGACCCTATGCAATGCCACTGCTCTGGAGGTGTTGAGGCAAACATCGTCATTTTTAGCACGCTCTTGAGCAGCTGTGGAAGCTCGGCCAACTTTTTTATGGGCGGTTTGGAGTCAGCCACACATTTTGCATGCACACGAGTGTAAGGACCGACTGGCCTCTCTGCATCGCAAGAGCTTGTTCAGCAGCAGCACCAGTCTTGTGTCGTAGTCCCATCGGAGCTTGATTGGGGGCAGAGCTTTTTGCTGCATAACCGCTTCTGCTCAGCGCTGCCACTCCCGTCTACCATGGGATTCTAGCTTGTGCATCTTGCAACTGCGGCCCCCACATGGGAGTTTCTGAAAATAGGGGCCCCTAGTATATGGTACCCTATAAATAGTAGAATAGGCTCCCAAGTCCTTATTATAAAGGACCCCATAATAAGGTCGTTTTTCCCCCTCGACTTCTCCAGCACAGCCCAGGAAAGGGATACCGTTGGGCGCAATCGCTTCATCACGCAGAGAGGCCGCCGGAAGCCAAAAATGTTGCCTTTGGAGAAGAGTCTGCTCCGTGCCAACTTGCGGCCTTTTGGACTCGCGAAATCGATGCCAAAACTTCACATCTGCATGCCCAAAGCACGATTTTCTAGCAGCCGAGATCAGAACCTCAAACCCTGAACCCTTGCTATTGAACGTCTTCCAACCCTTGGTGTTTCCTCTCGCGGCTGCGCATGCAGGATGGGAAGCTGCTCGGTGCGAGCCAATGCCCGGATGTGCAGCGTCTCTTGTATCAACCTGTATCTTGTGAAGGTCACAGGTTTGCGGCTGTCTGTACCTAGTGCATCGGGGTGTTCATTTCAAAGTTAGCCGTTGGGGAGATATGGCATTTTAGATAGCTGCTTTTTGCGCATTCCTGTTTGCGGCTACATGACATCAGTCTACGCCCTGGGTTCAGGATTTCCAAGTTGCTGGCATTTTCTTGAGCACACTCAATGGCCAACTGCAAACATGGACGCAGGTAGCTCGATTCTATGGTCACTTCTACTTAGGAGCCTTTTTACAATAATGACTTGAAGCAAGCCCTGATTCAGAGCTGAGAACGAATGAGGTTTGACTATCGTTTCAATTCAAGGTCATCTCAAGTCTTCTGTGGTCGAGCGCGACACTCAATGGAGAAATGCTTCCATGCGGTGTTCTCCAATGTTTGCTTCGAAACCTCGTGTCCATGCAAGAACTCCGAAAGGTTCGTATGAGTTAAACCTGGATGACCTGGATTACACGTAGATTGCGTCTAGACCCTCGTGATGTTCGGTCCTGAATAAGGCTTACAGCCCTTCAGCTTCAGGCGCTGCTGACATCCTGCTTGGCCGGTGCACAGTGGCGCTGGGCTCTATGGCTTTGGTCCTCAACTTGGGCAGCTGTGCCGGATTTCAAGTACCGACAGGGCCATCACTTCCCGCACTTGCACTGTTCACCACTATTCTCATTGTCAAGGTACTAACTGTCATGGGATTGATGGCGAAACTTGGTTGATATCACGATATACCAATACCAAGGTGGTGCCATGTTTCGTGTGGCATCGCCCTAAGTCCCAAGTGTTAGTCGTGCCCCCGATCGTCGCTGAATTCTTCTTGGCCTACTCCGTGGGGCTTTGTTGCTTGCCCTGGCAACCTGGCTTTCGCCATGCCTAAAACATCACCGCATGCGCGACTCTTCGCAATCCAGCCGTAGGGGCACACGCCGAGGGCTTTGTGCCGGAGCTCCGGCCTCGTTAGGTTTTGCATACTTGTTTTGTGTAGCCCGGCCAGCATCAGGTGAAAGCGGATGTCATCATGTACAACAATGCCATCGCAGCCTGCCAGTGTGCTTCCACCCCGGCGCGAGCATTGTCCCTTCTGTCGAGAATGAAGGACCCCGCAGCTTTTACTCAGCTGGTTTGGCTGCCACTGAGTTACAGGTGCCGGCGCGGGGAAGTTATGCAGCATGTAGTTTATTTTGCACATTGGCATATCGAAGCTAGGGTTATGGCCCGCACCTGCACGGACAAGCAGCAACAGCCCTTGACCGAGTGTGCTTCGAGAACCGAGATGTGTCTCATGTTGTCAGTGATGTGCAGTTGAAGGAATCAGGTGGTTTTGCCTTGCGAAGTGTGCCTTTTTTGTTGGCAAGTTTCTCCGAATGAGATAACGGGTGTGAAGGACCGTTCGTCATACGAGAGCTATTTAAACGTATACATACATGTGTACGTCAAGGTATTTGGACATGTGTATGTTGCTGCAAGTGTGTGTACATGTGCACATGTGTATGTGTTTGTGTTGCTTGGCTGTGCACAACAAACTTAGTTACACTCACGCACATACCATACACGAAGAGGACAAGTCGCTCCAGCCAAACACCTCGTCCTGCAATGCTGTGCTGGCCTGCTGCGAGGCCGCCCCATGCTTCTGGTTTGTGGCTGTTCATGGTGTCCAAGGTTCAACTTCAACGTTGCCCATGGACGAAACATTAAACTTAATGTTCTCCTACGTGGAAGAGGGCATGTATGACCTCTGGCACATGCAATACTTGTCGTTTACAGCACAAGCCGTCTGCAGCCTTACAGACTCTTCTTCGATGCGAGACCTGCAAGGCCGGTTGGTACATTAATTATAGCCCTTCTTGTCACAGGAACTTAGTCCAGTAGTGCACTGCACCAGAGCCTGCAAACTTTCAAACGATGGTGGGCTCGTGAGCTTGCTTTAGCAGATGTTCCGCAACGAGCGGTTTTCGTGGCCGGTGAAGTTCAGCAAGCCTGCTACCGGTCATGTTGCCTGCATCCACTTTGCTAGGTACAAATTATTCAGATGAACATTCCTTGCAGTGGGTTTTGAATGTCCTAGCAATGACCAAAAGAGGAGCCGATACTTCTGTCGCGGGGCCAGCATACCCTGTGTGAGAAGACACTTCAGCACGGATGGTTAGGGCGTTTTCTTTTTCATATCCTCCTACCGGACACAAGCATGATCCCCATTTTCAATGACTTTCACACTGCAACTGGAACCAAGAGCAGATTCACGAGCCTTTCGGTACCGTGGCAGGCATCATGGGAGCAGTGCTTGGCCCTCTTGGAGGAGCTGCCAGGGCCATCCCCACGAGCCTTCAGGTACTTGTGACCCCAACCAGGTTTAGGCTTTAGGGTTTAGGCCTCGTTCAAAAAGGGTTTAGGGTTTCGGTTGTGACATAGACTACAGAATGAAATCAACCTTTCCAGGCCATCTTCTGATGTAAATAAACTGGAGAGGATAGGACCAAGTCAAACTGTTGGGCCGTTCTTGCAGACTCAGTTGCTCACCCAATACATCATAACTCTGTGGATTGCGAGTTTGCCCTTCGTTACGTTACTCAGGCCTTGGGGTTTCGAGACGAGGTGATTTTTCTTCGGTATCCGCAACCCTTGATGTCCCGCACGATAGGTTCAGATCCTCAAAATGGTTCCGCCCCTGCCGTGAAGATGAACGTCCTGCCGTGAATATGAATGTATCCCCTATGGGTGCATGTGCCCACATAGTATATACTTACCCTTTGGGTACAGGGACCCTTAAAGGAGCCCCTTAAAGGCCTTAACGGAACTCCTTAAAGGCACCCCTTAGGGGTGTTGACGGCATCCAACGGCCACAAGCCGCCAGGAGATGAAAAGCCGTGGCCCTGCTCCGGACGCGACAATCGACGTGCACTCTGAAGTGTGGGGTACCCTTAGAAGAACCCTTAAGGGAATCCTATAGACCCTTAAAGGAACTCTTTAGACCCTTAAGGGAATCCTATAGACCCTTAAAGGAACTCTCTTTAGACCCTTACAGGAACTCTTTGGACCCTTAAAGGAACTCTTTAGACCCTTAAAGGAACCCTTCAAGGTTGACGTATAGCAGATCCAGGTTGAAGCGGTTGCCTTGCTCTATCGACTGCAGCACCTTTCATGTCTCAGGGTGTGGGGGAGGAGCGGTCGAGCAGATGTTGATCTAGTTGTATACAGCCTGTAGGCGTGTCATCTAAAGCTCATATACCGGCCGGTATTCCTCAACCTGGCTCCGAAAGCTTCATCTGATTCCTCAGAATCCCAAACCCTCCACAATTGAATTTCAGTCGAAACCCTATCCTCCCGGCCTGTGGTCAGAATCCCAGGATAAGCTTCAGCTGCTGCCTCCGGTCCTGCGCCCAGCACGAGCAGGACGACGAAGTGCGGCTTCTGTTGCTCCTCAGACTGCATTCATTGGGCTGCGTCTGGACTTCCGGGATGTTGGGGCTTAGGGTTTTGGGAACAGGCTTTGAGAGTGGGGTAGAGGGCTCTAGAGTTTCAGCGTTTTGGGGTCAGGGTTTCAGGGCTGAGGGCTTGAAGCCTAGAGGTTGACGCAGTGTTGCCTAAATCGCCTAAATCAGTGCACGAGTCACCACACGAGCCCAGACCTTCCATACAAGCCTTTCCGGGATTCGTCGGAGTGTGACGGTCAAACCTGCCTTAGACGAATGGCAGGTCTGAGATGCGCCAAGCCACGGTGCAGCTGGACGGGTGCACCAGACGATTGACCCAAGACAGGCTTCCTGCAGCCCAAACGTAGCAACCCCACTTCGGATCCTCAACGACTGTCGAATAACTAATTCAAACGAGTATTCTATTTCAACAGTGATGATTAAGTTATAAGTTATGAGGCAATATTCCTGTGGTTAGTGGTCATAAAGAGCAGACTCGGGCACCCTTGATACATGAGTTGAAATCATTCCTGGAGCCTGAAGTTCCCTTTTGCCTTGGAGCACTTGTCAGCTTCATCTGATATCATCCTACAAGACTGTTCCTAATATCTTACCCTAGGGCCCCAATTACTTAAATAGTAGGTTACTAACTACATTTTAATATGTACCCCAGTAACCTACTATTTCGGCGCCTGGAGTCCTAGTATCTTAAAGTGCCTCATCTTCTCTCCATTTCCTCCAGCCCGAAACGAAATGGAATAGATCCCGAGTCCTGCTTCGGGAGGACGTCATCGCCTGCAGTGCGACCATCTCGCAACGTGCAGGAAGCTGGGAATGGGCACTTGGCATCCCTGCGGCATCAGCTTGGGGTTGTCGTCCCACTTCTCATCTTTTCAGAGCGAGCGCAACTACAAGCAGATAGGGAGCACTTGCTTGTTGCCCAGCTTTGGGTTGTTTTAGCCGCTGCTTCTTGAACGTAAATCCCCTTCAAAGAAGTTTTCCCGGATGGACCGAGAATGTTGGCAAAACAGAGGGCAGCCACATTCTTAAAATCCAGACCTGAAGCGGCTTGGAACGAAAAGTGGTGTTGGGACCCAGTGTTGTGATGTCGCATGATGTGGCCTCGCTTCGGCCTTCGTCAGAGGGCCAGAATGCTGGATCCTCCTGCAATAGAAGAGGCAACCTAACCGTAATTCCGAGGTATATCCAAATGCTGAAATGAAGAGTCGAGCGTTTGTTAAACCCGGAAGCAAATCTTCGGTCCATGCACCTCGAACGTTCATGCACCTTCATCCGCATCTCCTGAATTCAACACCCGACTTTCAAAGCCCCAAGGCCCCGAACCCTACACCCTGAAGCCTGAACCCTAAACCTCACATGGTTCCGTCCAACCCCAGAGCTCAAGCCACTAAGCGACCTTGATTTTAAATTTTCTGATCACACAGCTGAGCTCCCGTATATGGGCCGGGCTTTCAAGCTTCTCGGGATGAGGCGTCTGTGCCTCGGTGATGCCCAGCGCGGGCCTCTCGCCGAATGCCGTGACCGTGAGCTCTGCGACAAGCAGCTCGCCGATGCATTCAGCTGATCATTTCGGCTGTTGACATTCAGGGTGCATGGCATCGCATGTCGGACATGTTTGTTCTAGAGTCATTATTTGGGTCCCCAGTTATAAGACTTGGATTGAGGTTTTGAGCATGAGCATTTCGGATGAACTGTGGTCCAGAGCTTCCGGTGGCAAGGGCTCCAGTCTGAAGTCTGGGGTTGTTGGGTTCAGCCGTGGTGAGTTCTTGTTGGATTTTCAGCTCTGGGGGGGTGGAAGAATTTGGGTGCAGTGTAGGTTGATGGGGGATAGGGGAGCTTGCGTCCGGCCGTGGCGGTGCATGGTGCTTTCGGGTTGATGGCTTGTCTTGGAGGGTCACATTGTGTCCGTAACGCTTGCTTTGCCATTGTATGCAGGCCATTCTTGCACGGCTCATCACGCAAATTGCGTTGGAAGCTCGCATGAACCATGACACCACTTTGGCTTTGGCTGTAGCTCCCCAAGTAGAGTAGGGCAGATGGTGGCTCCAAAGAGGAGGCGCCAGCCTTGTGGCTTATTCCTTGCTTTTTTGTGCATCCTTCTAGGGGCAGCTTTGCCACCGGGCTCTGTTCCGCCGCTCTGGTGGCAGAAGGGCCGACCTCGGAAGGTGTTGGGGAGCAGGGCAGCGGCGGAGCTCCTGAGCCAGCTGGCAGTGCTGATGATGCCGGATGAGCCCATTAGCGAGGCTTTCCGCGACTTTTCGGTGGAGAGGTGTGAAGATTGGGGCTCAAGCAGACTGTCTCCGGATTTGGCAGCACATGGTGTGCTGAATGCAACGGATGCTGCGCTGTTCATTGAGTACGATGGCTATTATCGTCACGGGGAGCCACTTGGCATGGCCAGGGATAAGCGGAAAACCCGTGCTTTGCTTCGCTTTGCTCCTCCTGGATCCGTGGTCGTCCGCATCGCACACGAGAGGCGACAGTTGAACAGTACTCGTAAGACGTATAAGTCCGTGCAAATACTGGTCGACTGCTGGTGCAACGAACATACACCCTCGCTCCTGAGGGCGTTGATCCAGTTCGCGTCTTCTTTGTTGCATCATTCTCGTAAACGTCTGCTTCCCGCGCTAGCCTCTCGCCTGGCAGCTTTTGCGTTGGAGGCGGAAATCGACCACGATGCAAGCATCTTTGCGAAGAAGGCTGACATTGTTGGCAATTCGGGCAGCAGAAGATCACAGTTACAAGACTTTCTTCAGATGTACGGACACCTATCTGTGTCGCAGGTCGGCCAGATGGTTGCCAGGTCTCCCCGCGTGCTTGGCTTGAGCATTGAGGCAAATCTGAAGCCGACAATCAAATGGATCCAAGGGTTGGGCTTGAGCCAGTCGCAAGCTGCGAAGGTGATCGCGACATGTCCTTCAGTGCTTGGCTACAGCATTGAGGCAAACCTGAAGCCGACAGTCGAATGGATCCAAGGGTTGGGCCTGAGCCAACCTCAACTTGCGAAAGTGATCACGAGCAAACCTCAAGTGCTTGGCTTAAGCATTGAGGCAAATCTGAAGCCGACAGTCGAATGGATCCAGGGGTTGGGCCTGAGCCAACCTCAACTTGCGAAAGTGATCACGAGCAAACCTCAAGTGCTTGGCTACAGCATTGAGGCAAACCTGAAGCCGACNGGATCCAGGGGTTGGGCCTGAGCCAACCTCAACTTGCGAAAGTGATCACGAGCAAACCTCAAGTGCTTGGCTACAGCATTGAGGCAAACCTGAAGCCGACAGTCGAATGGATCCAGGGGTTGGGCCTGAGCCAGTCGCAAGTTGCGAAGGTGATCGCGACATGTCCTTCAGTGCTTGGCTTAAGCATTGAGGCAAATCTGAAGCCGACAGTCGAATGGATCCAAGGGTTGGGCTTGAGCCAGTCGCAAGTTGCGAAGGTGATCGCGACATGTCCTTCAGTGCTTGGCTACAGCATTGAGGCAAATCTGAAGCCGACAGTCGAATGGATCCAGGGGTTGGGCCTGAGCCAACCTCAACTTGCGAAAGTGATCACGAGCAAACCTCAAGTGCTTGGCTTAAGCATTGAGGCAAACCTGAAGCCGACAGTCGAATGGATCCAGGGGTTGGGCCTGAGCCAACCTCAACTTGCGAAAGTGATCACGAGCAAACCTCAAGTGCTTGGCTACAGCATTGAGGCAAACCTGAAGCCGACNGGATCCAGGGGTTGGGCCTGAGCCAACCTCAACTTGCGAAAGTGATCACGAGCAAACCTCAAGTGCTTGGCTACAGCATTGAGGCAAACCTGAAGCCGACAGTCGAATGGATCCAGGGGCTAGGCTTGAGCCAGTCGCAAGTGTCGGACATGATCTCAATGTTCCCACCCATACTCGGACTGAGCATCGAAACGAATCTGGCAGTGAAGCACCGCTTGCTGCAGCAATTCTTTCCTGGAGCGAAGGCGGCGCAGTTGTTGGCACAATCACCTCGCCTCTGGAGCTACAGGTATGCTCGACTCGAACATCGCCTTGCCGTCCTCAAATCGCACGGCCAGCTTTCCAAACTCACTGGTGTCCTTGCGCTGCCCTTGGAGGTTTTCAGTCGCCGATACCGTGGTAATTTTGGCAGAACGCACCGACAGGTGAAAATGTCGTCTGCGAGCAGGGACTCCCTGCCAAAGGAAACATTTGGGATACTGAAGCTTCCGCAACAATAAGGCTTACAACACAGGTCTGCCTCGGCACGTGCCCTGACAGGTTCAGTGCTTGTGCGACATAGAGAGAAGCAACGAATCGTCATTCGAGCACCCCCAAATGTCTCTTTTTTTTGGCCCCGACCCCCGCACCAGAAGTAGCTGGGGTGGCCCTTGCCGCCGCACCAGAAGTAGCTAGAGTGCAGCAAAGGCAAGCTCACCGTTCACAGCTTTGCAGTGCAACGTGGACCTGCGGAATTTACTCCTTGAGTTATTCAGTCGCAGATGTCTCTACGAGGCTTTTGAAACACTTTAAACCTTATGGTGAACTAACTATCAGCACCCACTTCTGGGAGTCTCCCATGAGGTGCTTTTGAGAAAGCCGGTCGATGGCAGTGGGCTTTACGCTTCGTGGACTCTGCAGAGCAGGTGTTGGACAAGCGCTCGTAGATGTATATCGCAGGTACACAGCTGCGCTCTTTTGGCTGGTTTGGTGCGATCTCGCTCATTTTTGCATTGGTAGGTGAGGGATATTCAGTATATGCTTCTGGTTCGTCGGAGTGTTGCTGTTTCTCAAGGATTTAAGGTTGACCTTCTGGTTGATTTTGCGCCCTAATTCAACCCAGCACAAAAGTGCCTCTACATTGTTCCTAGCATATTCTGTTTGTATGACATCAACCTGGTCAGTCCAACCAGACACGTAGCTTATCGACATCTGGCAAAAACTGCAATTCTAGGCCTTGCTTCCCTCGCCAGGTTGCCATCTGGAGCATGTGTCTGTATATATGTATATATATATATAATATATATGTATATTATATACATATATATACAGACAGAGAGAGCGAGAGAGAGAAACAAAAGACCTCCCCACACGTTGCTACTTCCGAATAGGCAAACCGGCCAAAAGAGCTGTGAAACTCGCCACAGGCCTTCGGGGTGAGTCCTGGACTGGAGGCCTCACCTGACATAAGGTCGGCTAGTTTGTGACACAGGTTGTGCGGCCGTATAGCTAGTCGTCGGCATGGTGGACGGATGTAGTCGATGTAGTGTCGGCCGTAGCTGAGTGGGCGATAATTGTCGAGCACGTTGCCAGGCGTCCAAAGCTGTGCAACATCCGAAACCTTGCAGAATAGCACTCATCAATGATGGCCTCAGCCTAACTCAAGTTTTCTGCATCGTATTGTAGTGGGCAAGCAGGGTTCTTGTGTAACTGTTCACGGCAAAATTTGGGCACCGGGCCAGCGGCATCCGGCGAAGCGTTGTAACCATTGGAGAGCTCTGCTGCAGAAGCCTAGTTCTTGCAGAGCTGGACGAAATCCTTGAAGCCACGGAGCTTCATCACTGCAATACATGATTAAGCGTGTCCTGCAAGCACTACTCGCCGCGAGGGTTGCGAGTCCAAGTTTCTGGTTCAGCCAGTTGTATGCATGGTCGTCAGCATGCAGCTGACTATATATGCTTCACCAATATCCTATGCCCAGTGCCCCCCCGGTGCACCCGAAACCGTATTCAGCATCTTTTTTGGCATATAGGAGGCATTCCTGATTGGCAGGGTACTGCTACTTAGATCCCAGACCTCGGAGGCTTGCAATGCGGCTCTGAGCGCCTGCGAACGCAGCGGGCGCTGGACAATTTGTTTGGCCGCTTATCCCCCACAGTAGCGCTTGCCTGGGTGTAGGTTTGGGAGCAACATTCGCAAGGGTTCCGCAGCCTCTCAGTATCGCTGCATAACGGGTTCGTGGGATTACTCAGTGCTTTGAGGATGAACTCATTTTGGGCAGTGTGTGGGGCTGTGAAGTTCAAGCTTTAAGATGTTTAACTTAATTTTGGTTCCTTTTGAAGTATACTCCTCATCAAATCTTCATGAGTCTTATCTAATAAGGCACGGCCGAAACCAGTCGTCCGACAGGGAGTTCTCCTGCCGACGATCGTGTTGCAAGGGCTTGGGGTTGATTGAGGGTTCGGGACCAGGCTAGTGAAGTTGAAGATATTTAGAGATCCAACTATCGTCTTCATGCGTCGCTTGTCCACCGGTTTCATTTCTCCTGTTTCCCAAACCTTCGCCGAGCAGAACTCCCAACCCATTCGGCCTTTGGCTTCTTGAGTCCACCGCCGAAAGAGCCACAAACGTGCAAAGAACCCTGTGCCGCTGGACGGTTACAAGCCAGAGATTCCCCGGCCACGGTGATCATGGTTTCAGGGCTTGCTTCGGAGGCTACTGCTATTTTGTTTGCAGTTAGGGCTAGCTTCCGAGGGGTGTGAGCTTCATCTCTGCATGATCTGACCAGAGCTCACTCATCGGTAGACAATTAGCCAGTGGACTGCATTTCAGTCTACACTTCTGAATACTCCCTGCAGTCCACTTGAACTTTTATGTTTGTTAGAATTCCATCAGCACTTCCCGTCAGAGCACTCCATAAAACCCGAGCCCCAGCTCGTTCTCGCCCCCGGTGTCCCATCGATGAGGCCATCTTCACCGAGATGAAGCGCACTGGCCCGGTCGCGTGGCCTTCGGTTCAGTTGAAAGCCTAACGGCCTTTGGGTTCAGTTCAGGGTTTTCCCTAGCGCCGAAACCTAAACTTCAGGGTGTAGGGCTGTTTTGGGTTCAGAACCAGTGGTCAGACTCAGGGGATGTAGCTCTTCGACTGCAGGCTCATGTACTATAGGGGCCATAATTAGTTACCTATACTATTTTAGAGGTTCCTTATTGTAAGTATAGTATAATGGGCCCCGAAACCCTATTCTAATAATTAAGGCCCCTACATTACATTTGACAGCCTCCAGCTGTGGGGGCTGAGAGTTTGAGTCCAGGCGTGCCTCGAGCGGCAAAAGTCAGAGCAAGTGACAGTCAAGCAGGAAGCAAACTCGTTTTCCGCAATGAGGGAGATCATGAAAGCACGTTGCTAGCACCGCTAGCTCTGACCACTACTATGGAGTTATGTATGCGCACGAAGGTTGTTTCAACCTGCGACGATAGCATGCCCATTCAGGGGGTAGCGCTGGTCTTTTCTTCAAAATACTCTACTCATCTCGTTTTTTTGGCCACTGGCTCGTCATGCCGCGCTGCCGATTCACGGAGAGTCAGCGAAGGCTCCAGATGAGATTAGCTACAACGCCGTTATCCACTCCTGCAGCAGTTGGACCCTCAGTTTTCCGGCCCCATGTGACCTGAATGCTGTGCTTCGTCTTTTCTGAGCCAAAGGGAGAACTTCAAACTTGTTGGCCTTACATCTTGGTCTTTGATAGAAAGTTCGAACTTTTGGGGCTCGGTTATTTTCAGAGGATTGTCGTTCAGTTTGGGGCCGGGGCAACGATGTGATTTTGAGGACGAGGTTTGTATAGGGTTTCATCTGATGGCTATCCCCTCGATCCAGAGCTATAATAATTAACGTGCTCGGATTGGCCGCGTTTATCTCGGTTTGTCTGAACACTGACAAACGAATTGGCCTGATGCTCGATATTGCCACAATGTGCATGCAACAGTTCGAAGCACGACCACATCCAGCACCGCTTCCGAGGTTGTTTACAGGATAGTTTGTGAATGCTCTTTCATTTCTGGCTTGGAGTTTCACAACACCCCCCTCTGTAGTTACATCTCCACTCCTAGCTTTCCTGAGAATGCGTTTCCAAGCTCCCCCATCGCGGAGGTGGCCCTGCCGAGATAGCCGTGGAACTTTTCCAGGAGATGGAGAGCCTCGGCCAGAGTCTGCCCTTTGCGCATCCACAAGGGGGGGGGGTTCTAAGAAGCACGCTCCCTTTCTACTTTCTACCAATCAAACTGTAGGGCTGTGTCGGGGTTTGAGGCCACTGTAACCTGCTTCTTGAACTCTGGCGGCTGCAGTTAGCCGAGAAGAGACCACTACACTTTAGTGGTGTACCCATGCAGCAGACAGACTTTGCTGTTCCCGTAATCCGAGGAGCAATGCTCTGCATCCTGACATCGTGACGCTGAGTGCCATGATGAGCGCTTCTCGCATACAGCGTTGCAGGTTTAGGTTGCCGTGCAGACCACGATCTTTGCAGCCGCAACCTGCCCACAGGTTTGAAGGCCCTGGAGGCTGCAAACAAAAACGACCTTATTCCATTGTATTGCTTGATGCAAGCTTTGCCAAGGTTTACCAAGACAAGCGGTCGTGGCATGAGACGTGGCAATACCTTTCCCCAGCGCTCGCAGGGATTCAAGGGGTGATTTGGAGATGGTCGCTTATGCGCGTGATCCATTGTTCCAAGCGTTGGCACTGAGCATGTGCGTGACTTGTCCAGGCAACGCAGACTGTTCTATACTCGTACGAAATGCCCCGTTCCCATCCGAGGACGTTTATCAAAGCCTGGCTGAGATCGAAACCATCGCTTTGTACCGAAGGTTGCGACAAAGTATCGCCTTGAAAAGGGGTTTGATTGCGCTGCTTTATGATCGCCGCATGTGGAGTGGGGTGGCTCGTTCTTGGCACTATTGCAAAGGCCGGTCATCAGCGTATATTTTTTTGCATCCTTCGACTGCAGGAACTTAGCTGGTAGGTTTGCTGCCAGGTACTCTTGGAGCATCCCAGGTTTGTTGCCGCCAAACCTCGGGTGAAGGACACACCTGAGAGTTGCGGAGAGCGCATGCGAGGGGGGGGGGGGGGGGGGGNGGGGGGGGGCAGGGCGGCCAAAGAATAGGCAGGGCCTGATTTGTTTATGCAGCCGTAGCTTACAGCCTTGCAGATGCAGAAAAGTTTTCCCATGGAATTCGATGGCTCGGATGCTCAATCCAGGATGCTTTCGGTGATACGGCGCTGCATCGAGCTGCCAGTTTCGGCCATGTGGATGTGTGGGGTGGCCCAAACTCAGCAGGTATTCTTGAGGTTCGAAGTTCTGGGCTTTGGGATTTCTGTGAGAGCAAGTTGTGTTTTAGGAACGTTTAAACAAGTCATATTTCGTTGTTCTACAGTCGTTTTATGCAAAGGCTACATATGAAGATTGGGTGTTCGCCAGGCTGAATTCGGGGGCACTGTGGCTTCAAGCCACAGCACAAAGATTCTCCATGGTGATACTGTTGTGTCATATGAATGTCGCAAAAAAATAGTTCCAGTAATCAGTCCTTGTCCGTACAAAACAATGTTTCTCCATCACATCTCACATGCTGTTGTGAACCTTTCGTTTTGCATAGTGTTTTTTCCGCAGCGTCTTGGTTTAGCATGGTGAACGAAAACATGCATGGGTAAATTGAGCTACCGACTTGACATTTTACGCAGAACCCGATAACCCAAGCCCTCAAGCCAAGTTTCCAAGTCGTCGCTGCATTCATGTGGCATGCGTCTGCTGTGAGCTTATACAGAAGCTTTCAAAATCGAAATTCAGTAGGAAGGGCCGATCGCTGGCTAACAAAACAAGTCCAATATTTTCAGTTTCAGGCTAGTGACCTTTGTATTGTCCGTTTGCGGTCAGAAATGCTTCTGAACTACGACAACATCCAACTCACACGTTCAAGTTTGGTGCCGCGATGGACGAGCCATCGACCATGCAAAGGAGAAGACGAGCGCGCCTCCCTGCCGTGTTCGAGCCTCGGGTCAGGTTGTCCTCGTGCGGGACGGGATATGCGCTTGGGGTTGGGGGTTCCTCTAGGGTCAGGGGACATCAAAAGGCAAACCATTGGACAGGCCAGACATGCACACCGTTTGATGGGCATCACTTGCTATTTCGACATGTTTGAATAGCCCATGATGTTCGAGACATTGAATGGAAGTTTAGGTGCACGCCCGTCGCGAATTCAGAACTTTTGAAAATCATAAGACTGATTTAATTTGCGCACCCTGAAGCCCAAAAGCCCGCGAGCAGCAAGTCGCCGGACCAAGTTCAAATCCTCAGGGCCGTGAGGAACCCGGCGCCTTGAAATTTTAACTCGATGCACCGAAAATCAATGCAAGTTCCATGCGTATGAACCCGTAGGGTTCTGAGGCCCTTAAATCCCACAGCTTTGAAGGTTAGTTTAAACTCGAAACACCCGGTCGTATCTACCCACAGGATTCTGAAGCCCTGAATTCCCTCAGCCTTGAAGGCAAACCCTAAACCCCTAGACCCCTAGACCCTAAACCATAAATCCCACAGCCCTTAAAGGTTGGTGGGTGCCGGTGTGGCGTTGCTCGCCTTTGGCCGTCTTACCGGCCCCAGCTTCGCTTGCGCACCTAAGCGGCGATTCGGGTGCTGAAGGTTTCGGGATTTTAGTGAAGGTTTCATTGTTGAAAGCTGTAGGATTATAGAGTTCATGTGCGCTTCTAGTGGTGAGGGTTTCGGGATTCAAGATTTCAGCTTTGGGAGGTTTAGGATTGTAGGGTTTCAAGACTTTGGGTTTCAGGGCCTGCAGGGTCTGAGGTGTGAGTATAGTATAGAATTGGGTGTTAGCTGTACCATGTTACGGACATCTGTGCTATGCAGGAAATGTTCGGGCCCAGGCCCTCTCCGTTACAGATTCTGGACTACCCGGGGCCCTCTCTGTTACAGCTTTTTGGNACAGAGGCTTTGGCCGCCGTAGCTGGAATGTGTAACGCGCACCCTCCCGATCCTGTTACAGGGCGCCGGAACCTGATCATAAGCCCCATAGCAGAACATGGTAGAGTTGAAACCCAAGTATAGAAGGTGGGAGCATAAACTATTGCTTGTAGAATTGTTAGTGCTTCAAGTGGGCATAGGTGTCGTTCCTTACAGGATGTGGCGGTCTTCGGGCTCCAGCACAGCTCGATGGTCGAGTTGAGCGGATTTACTTACATATCCGGCCACTCTCTCTCAACCAGTCGAAATTTCGTCGGTTAAACCGCCCGTTTCGCAACCCGACCTCCGAAAACCGGCGTAGTTCGCAACCAAATCACTCAACCCCGAAACCTTGTTCGACCCGAGGTTGCTTCAGCTAAATGTTATTCTCTGAACTCCAAAACCATGTCACGCTGCGTTCTCACGCTCGCACCGTGATCTGCACTTTTTATATAATATTCTACACAAACCCCGAGCCTTGCAGCACTTATCACACCAGTTCCCGAAGCCGCTTGATCTTAAACTATCCTGAAGCTTCAACAGCACGCGTGCCCAGTAAAGCCTCACAATCTTTGTTGAGCACGGACCGAGGCAGAACCGTCGGCGTTAACGAGCTCAAGGACAGGGTGGACAACATAAACCTTAAAGGGCTTTCGGGCCAGGGTTTCGGCTTTAGGTTCGGTTTAATTATGGCTGGTTGAGTTTAGGGCAGCATGTTGTGATTCGGGCTGACGGGCTTCCATGATTTTTGGACTTTTGGCTTTTTGGGGACGCTTGAGGCTTTGAGCCAATAGTCACTGCAGTCCACATTGATTTGGTTCCAGGTCTAGGGGTTGTGCACTCGCATTGTTTGCATCCATACAAGGTCCCCATTGTATGCAAAGTATCAGAACGAGTCCGTGCGTTTCTGTGTGCGCGGGAAGAACTCCGAAAATATGACGCGCTCCAACCTCCCATGACGTGGACGCCCGAGTTCCAGATGCTCCCTGATTGACAGCTTTACACCCCGTGAATCGGGTAGATGATGGGCTGATGGTACCTGACATGGCTTTTTGCCCCAAACTGTCCAAGCGTATGCAACCTGCCTGCAAAGCCCTGCCTTAAACTCAACCTTAAACCCCAAACTCCTTGGCGACACGCGACAGGGTCGTGCAGAAAAAAAAGACAGCAAACCCCGAGTCCTTAAAACCTGAAACCCTGTGCCAAAAGCCCTCAAACCATCTCGATCCCTGAAACCCCCAAACCCCATAGCCTTGAGACCCCCCCAAGTCTGCTGAAAGCCTGAACCCGAAACCTCAAACCCTATAAACCCTATGACCCGATAATGCAACCCTATAGAGCCCTAAATCACAAACCCCATTATACGCAACCCTGGAGGCCTATAAGCCATAAATCCCAAACCCTAGAGCCCTCAGCCCTAAACCTCGTTACACCCGAAACCCAAAGTAACCCTAAACCCTAGAACCCTACCTATAGTCTCCATTGTAGTTCCTTTTTTTGGTTTTACCAAATATATATAATTAGGATCCTATATTAGGTAACCCCAAAAAGGAACTCCAATGGAGATTATAGGTAGACCCCAGACTATGCATCCCTCCGACCCTAGAGACCTAAACCCCACTATACCCCAAGCCCAAGAAAGCCCTAAACCCTAAATCCCAGAACACCCGAAGCTAAAAACCTTAGAGGTACTTATAAATGATCTTTGATTTTTGGTTCCTCTACTCCCCAAGAAACAGCTGAAAATTATGATTTTTGCTAGGGGTCTAAGTTCTGTAAAGAAAACCCTAAACCCTAAAAGCCCAAAAGCCCAAAAGTTCGGGGCTCAGGGCCCGAAGGATTCCCTCCCGGGCGCTCACCGGCGGCCCCGAGCTGCTCCGTCTGGGCCGCGCCAGAGGAGGCGGGTTTAGGGGTTCGGGGTTCAGGGTTTATAGTGAACCCCAGAAAGTTGGAACATTGATTTAGGATGATTCATGCTGGGATTCCCTTTACTTTACTTTAAGGGCATGAGGCTACTGATGTTCCAACTTTCTGGCTACTACTATAGGGTTATATAGGGGTTTAGAATTATTTAGGGTTTAGGGGTAGGGTTATGTAGGGGTTTAGGGTTTAGGGTTCAGGAGGCCCCTGGTAGAGGGTTTCGGGGCTTTTTGTGTTTTTTTGTTCAGGCTTTCGGGGTGCGGGGGCTTTCGAGTGTCAAGGTTTTCTTTCATATCTAAGGGGATTTGGGGTTGTTAGGGTTGGGGGCCGCTTTCGAGTTGCAAGGGTTGTTGGTAGAGCTGGGGGCATGTTGGCCAGATACTCCTCAAAAAAGGTTTTCCAAGCGACGGCTTCGGGCCTAGGTAGGTTTGTTTGTCGAAGTCTTTTGCAGGCGCAACGGTTCTGGAATGAATGGCAAGTCGGCAGCGAAAACATTATTTCATTTGCGATTTTGCTTTCCTGCTGGATCTTCACACGGCGCAGAAATTGTTCGTGCCACATGTTAGGTGATTTCCGACTGCCAAGAGTGTAGAGTGTAGACATGAATCCACTCCAACTTGGTTAGCATATGCAGATGAACCCGTTTCTAACCTAACAGCCCCTGAACCCGAAATTCTACGACCTTTTTTTTTGCGAACTTTGCCCGAAAAGGTGAACGCCTTCGCAGTCGGGTGGCAGCGGCGGATGAGGACCGGCAACTCGCGTAGTGTAAGAGCCGCCATTTTAGTACTCTTGTTGTGCATTGTGAATTATCTACAACAAGCTTCCAAAACAAAGACGTGATATGTCACATCAAGATTCTCTTTGAAATCTTGCGGCCCCTACAGCCAAGAAAACGGAGAAGGGGATGCAGCAAAAAGGCATAGGCTGAGATTCGTTTAGCATGGGCTGGCGAAAGCAAAAACAACAAAGAAAGCTTGAGCTCCAAAGTCATCCACAACAGACCTTTAGTACACACCTGAAGCCCAAGTCTGAAACCCGAGGCTGAACTCACCTGGAGTTATCTTCGTAGCGACGAAACACGCGACATCTGCCGAAATCGGTCAGTCCTTCACGTTCCAGGGCCAAGCGGCCTGGCCTACGAACAAAAATCCACTAAAGCTAACAGGATGATCAACAACATAGAAGAAGTATGGAAGCCTGTCCCTATGAAATAATGAACCCAGCTCCCGGGCAGAACTGCAAGTTCAGTTTGCCATTACGGTTTGTTATTGTGGAGCTCTTTCCTGCTTCACGTGTCGTGAAGCAGGATTCGCCGGGCACCGATGTGAAGACAATAGATGGTCACCTGGCTGAGGGGTGACCACCTTTGTCCATTGATTCGGGCATAATTGTGCGGATTCCCTGCGGCCCAAGCAACATGAACCCTGCTGTTTGTGATCTCACTATATAACCCCTAACCGGCCGAAAATCTCTGAATTATCGGCAATTTCGATTGCGGCCTGTGTTTTACAGGGAATTTCTACTTCTGGTTCAGTCGAACGTTGAAGTCTCATGGAAACGCTCGATTGGTAGGTGAAGGTCAATCAGTTGCGAGCACTGCCCCTGTTCGAATCTATTTTGTTTCGGCTAGGCTCCATGCGTCATAGCGCGCACAATTCTTTGATCATTAACGCTATAGTGTCACATACTCACCCTGGAATTGTCATGCGACGACCACACCGCCCACAGCCCGTCCAGCAATCGTCTCGCACAGTCAACACGACTGAGCGCTGTATAGCCGCTCACCCCCAAAGCCGCATGCCTTGAAACCACCCAGGCGCTGGACTCTTAACTCTAAACCCGTGTTGATCGAAAACATCTCTGCAAAGCACCCGACGCCCTCAGGTAAAAGAGAATCGGCTTGTATTCATGTGCTTCCATGAAGTGTAAGGGCATCCACTGTCATCCACTTATGATAGAAGGAGCTGCCGATTTGATTCTACCTTGACAGCCACGAAAAACAAGCAGATTGTTTATACTTGGGGGAATGGGGCAGCTTCGCAATAATGGCAATTGCATATTTGCAAAGTAAGGCTTGGAGTTTATGTTGGCGCTGTGCATGCCCTCGGGAAGAAAACCCCATAGAAAACCTTGTCATCTAAAACCCTTCTCAAAGGTCAAAACTCCTATAACCTCGACAAAACCCTTGTAAAAAACTTGAGGGTTGCCAAGGCAAAAGACCAAGAGGAACGATGGACAATTAACAGAATCACGCACACACAAAACGATAAGACACCCATAAAGCCTGAAAGCATTTCCAGCCTAAATCCTAAAGCGCCCAGGGAAGAAGGAAGCCTCCTCCAAGACAGAGATGCTTCGGTTCGCTCTGCCGGCGCTGGGGATTTACCTCGCCAACCCCATCATGAGCAACATCGAAACTTGGTCTTGGAGGCATAGTTTATGTTGGGGTGTGTAGTTCAGAACATAAATTCATCGATCCTTGGCCGTAGAGTCTATAAAGTGAGGGGTTCCAGCTTGCAGTTTATAACAACAAGTTGCAGTATTAAAGGGTATACGGTATAAGTTGAAAGATAATCAGGCTAAATAAATCGATCTCTGCCGAGCAAGGTTCCTACCTAAAGTTTGTTAAGCATATGTAGCCATGTTAGCAGATGCATGTATATTTTGTTGGTATATAGTTCAAAACAAACAAACTCATCGATGCTTTCTGAAAAATGGTTCGAAAAGAGGGCTCGTTGGGTGTCGACTACAGTAAGGTTTATAACCACGAACACCCAAACGCTTCGATCCTTGGTGAGACAGGGCAGCTGAAGTCATCCTTCAAACTAGATTTACCTGTCCTCGTTTTTACGAACACCGAACCCCCTTTCAACCTTGGTTGGATCTCACACCACTCCAAACCCCCAATCTGCCGACAGGTAAATCGAAGGACAAATCAAACACAGACGGAGTTGTCAAAGGAGATTCACCTGAGCTTCCATCCCAAACCCAACAACCACCCCTACCGAAAATCGCCACGACATTCAGCCTAAAACGGTGAGCCGTAAAACCCCACAGTTCCCACACGGTTAAGCGCCCTTACGCTCCTAAGCTTGCAAGGACAATAGCTTTGTTGGACACTTTGGCGGCACCACTGCCTTGGCAGCGCTGAGCCCAGGAGGTGCACTAAAGCGTTTCGGCTGTAAGGCAAACTGCACACTACCACCTATTCCAAGGGATCCATGTACATATGTGGAGCATACTTTGGCCCCCAAGTAACTTCGCAGGAAATCCCGGGAAGGTCAAAGAAGGCATCTTGAGTTCACGCCTACATTGAGCTACCATCGCGTATATCGCGTGCTCTTCGTAAAATCTTTATCATAGCCTCTAATAAGGTTACGAAGAGAGCCCGCCCCCTGTCGGTAGAGAAGCACAAGGTTTCTTGTTTCCAGTGTGTTGAACGCTTGTTGCAGCTTCTGCTTGTTCATGCAGTCGTGCATCTAGTGTTGCATCCATCCCTTTCGCGAGTAGGTAGATAATCACCAACTGTTGACAGGTTTCTGCTCTGTTCTACTGGGTTACACCATACCTCTACATCACATCCCTTCGAAACGAAGATCCAGTGTTCGTGCTAGCTTTTCGTCCAAACCTTTGATTGGAGGACAAATTGAAAAGATTGCACTCCCCGTTGTAGAGCTCATGGGGCATACTACGGTTGCGATCCAGTGTCTAGTGTAGTTTCGAGATAGAGCTTCGGTCTTTAGGATTTTCGGTCTTAGATTCGACTACCAAATCTTTGGGTGTGAATGAGCACTGTATTTCATATTAATGTTAGACTGAAGCAAGCACAGATGTCCATGCCCGACCGTCCCACAACTGAACCTAAGCTAGAAACTTATACCTTGAACAGTCTAGGAAACGAAAAGCCGTATCCTAAACCCTGAGCTCTTGGCTTGGTTGCAGGTGTCCTGGCAGACAACTTGTTCTTTCTCTTCAACTCAGTGTTGAGCGCGGCTACTACTGGACTGGTTGCACGGGCAACCTCGCCACACTGGAAGTTGAATTTATGAAGCGCCGAGATTTGGATCATAAGCCATATGGGTGGTTGTCAAAATTAGGGTCCCTTTTTGGGTCCTTAATATAATACGGCAACTAATATTTAGGGTACCCAAAAAAGGGACCATAAGTTTGACAACTACCCATATGGCAGAACCTTAACTAGCAGGCCATGGTGTGTATGTATCGGTCCTTCGAGTCCTTGCGAGAATATTATAAGGGCCCTTTTTGGGTACCCTAAATATTAGGTGCAGTATTATATTAAGGACCCAAATAGGGACCCTAATTTTGAGTTTTGTCGATTTGAGCGCAAAGCCATTTCAGAGGGCCGCGAATGGTCCACTCCGACATGTGTTGTTCCAGTCCATTCGGATGCTTCGGGGGTGAAGCCTTACAGACCACGCGCCAGCCTCCCAGGGCAGGAGGGAGTCTTGACCCAACTGTGTCAGGGTTGTTCGAACAAAGTTCTAGATCCCCTATCCCAAAAGCCAACGCCTGGAAACAGGTAGACATGCCTATCAGCCCGATTTCAGCAAAAACGATAGACCTGAAATCACAAGAGAAGGATGCCTGCTTCTCGTGGCAGATTCCCTAACAGACCGGTTCAGAAGAAATCATGGCAAACCACTTAGTACTCCTTATGGAAGCCTTGATCGATTTGCCATGGGACTAGTTTAGGGTTTAGATTTTAGGGCCTGGGAGCCTTCGTGACGTGACGGTGCTTCCGAGGCATGGCCCAAAGGCGCAGCAAACGCTAGGGAGGAGTCGCGGAGGGTACAGGGCACTCGGAAAGTTCGTGTTTGTCTTGTGTTTAGGGTTACTCAGAGTTAGGGCATCATTGTTCAAGCAGATTTCAGGTCCGCTTGTGCGATGTTTAAGCTACGATGGTGATTACGAGCTCCGCTTTTGCAGGATCTACCGGTAAAGAGTAAAGGAAGGATGCGTCCGGTGTTGAGTGCATTCAGACTTCAGCGCTTGGAGGTCCGGGGGCTGCAATGCTGCGTGGGTTGGGATTGTGTGAGCCTGCCCAGTATGCTTTTGCTAGTGCGAAGGTTCTGTTTGGACAGATTTGACATCGGACGTCCTTGTAAGACAGTAAGTTTGCTTTCGTAATAAAGGTAGCTGCCATGGATCGCCCCATTTGCAACAGCATCCTGTTTCGCACGGAAGGAGCTCATCCGCACGTTTAGTTTCGCGCTGGCTTGCGGCTTCTCGGTGGAGAAAGGAGAGACAGGGCTGTCAGAAGTGTCGAAATGATTTGAAGGAAGGTGTGAATCTGGTATTCTGATGCTCATTCATGTAGTCGGTCGTCCAGGCCGCTTTCGTTTCGCCATCAGCAGGACTGCGACTAATGTTCAGTTGTGACGGTAACGAAATAGTTGTATTACTGATACCCTGCGAAAATAGGCTGCAACTGCTGCTACTACTACGACGACGACTACTTCTAACTACGACGATGCCGAAGACTGCTGCTATTACTGCTACTGCTACTGCTACTGCTGCTGCCACTACTACTGTTGCTACTGCTATCAGCAGCCGTTACTGTCGAAACGCCAAGAGCGTAGATCCAAAGTTTCAGACTTCAAGCCAAAATTGGAGGTGTATCAATGAAATTCATCATGCATGAAGTGATCCTGTAAATAATCCTTACAATCTTCTTGTATCATAATGGTAATAAGATATTGCCTCGAAGCCCTACATCTCAGAACAGCCCGAGGTGTTCCGCTGAGTTTGTTCTATTGGTTTTGCAGCAATTGGGTCCTTGGCCTCATGGGCTCCTTGGACTTCGGGTTTAGGGTTTAGGGTATCTTCAGTAGATTTCGGGTTGCTAGGCTCTTGGGCTCAGCCGTTGCATCTTGAAGTTCGGAGTTGTTAAAGTGTTGCAGTCTTGGGCGGGAGTGAAGGTCTGAGGGTTTGGGTTTCAGGGCTAAAGTTCAAGCTTTGCAGACCCGAGTTGGTGGATTTTGTATTCGAGCCGCTGAGCCTCTAGGTCCCACATCCTCTAGTGACCAGGTTGGGCGAAGAATTTTGGTGTCGGTTCCTGTGGGTGTGAAACTTCCGAGTCCTCGCAGCTGAAATTAAATTCACAGCACAGCTATCCGCGCAGAAATGCTCCTGTGCACATCACTGATACCTCAACACTCATGGCAGCATCCGTGTGTGCTGTGGGCTGGCTCGTGTTATCTCATTGCCAAAGAACTTGCAGTACCGTCCCAGACCGCCGGCTTCATTGAATTTTGGGTTTGCTGACGGCCCTAACAACAAAATAGCCGCTCATTTTCAGCTGACCCGACCGCAGCGAGGTGTACCGCAGAACCTCCACGCAATGGCCGCGTCGTATGCGCGGATACGAGGCACGTGTGGCTAGCTGGCTTTGCACATGCACAAGACTGTAACAGTACATATTTGCTAGACTACAAGCTACAGCTATCGTTATGCTTCTTGATAATGGATTCAGAAGCTGTGGAGTGTTGCGCAAGTTTGAACCGAGCCTAGGATTCGGAAGGTAGAAGAACAAACACACACACACACACACACACACTCGCACTCGCACGTGCTGGACAGCCCTTGAAATCTCACCCCCAAGCCAGCAAATCATCTTCGGCAAGCGAAGGAACTCTTAGTCTGCAAGCTCGCGTTGCTAAGGACCCGATCCCTTCTTCGCGATTCGGATGCCTTGCAGTTATGTATCAGTGTATTCCCGAGTCTGTAGTCCTCGACAAAACGGCTGAAGGTCCTGAGCTCTACCGCAAATTAATGTATACCTTTGAATCAAACCCCCCTCATATAGCAGCGGCTATGCAATGTATCCGAATAGTAAGGCCCTTGGAAGCAAGGAGGCTCCATGTTTTGGGGGATCTTCAACCCAAAGGCTCCATGTACCCATATGGCAGGTACATAGGCCTTAAAGTACCTATATAGGGACCTCTTTAAGGCCTAAGTACCTACTTTTGGGGCACATGGAACCTTGGGGCAAGGTGAGTCAGACTCTGAGTTGAACCTGGCCACGTCGCAACATCCAGCACATCGTACGTTTGTCCAGCGTGCTAGCCACAGGCAACAACCAGTACTTACCTTCGGAGCCTCAAAGCCGCATCAACCCCAAATTAAACGGAATTTGCGCCAGGTCTCGTTTCGTGGGCCTCGCTTGGCCAGGGTGTTTGCAACCTGCCTGCATGATGCGCTAGGGATGCTGTGTTTTACTGTTCATATCCCGGTCCCCTTGGCCACTATGCATGTGTCAAAGTCATGACTAAGGGTGTGGCTCCCGGCTGGCATCGGCACAGTCATTGGTTTTTGGTTTTCAGTATGAACATTTTAACGTTCTAGATTCACTGGTGTTGCGATGGTTGTAGCAGCTACTGCTAGTTTTGTCAACCGTATGGAATTACACTGTTTTTTTGGACGTTCCATTATTTGGGCTAGGTCTGGCAGAGCTGTGTAGAGTCGTTTGTTGAGGTGCACCAGCAGGTTCAGTCTTTCGATATGTGGAGGCAACTGCGTGGTTTCGCTTCGACAGGCCTCTCGGCGATCCTTGCCACGAGGGATGCTGTGACGCCGCTTCGTGTGGTCGTCGTTGCAGCCGTGGGGCTCTCGGATATTTCGGATCTGGAGCTGCACGGTTTCAGCCTTGCCCACAACAAGGATGAGGATAGGGATCTAACATGATCTAACTTCAAGGCCCCAAGGATGAGGCTCGGTTGATTTAGTAGGCACATTCTCGAGTTGCATGTCCGGAATGGGGACATTTTCCTTAGTTCAAGTTGGGTTCTGACGGTTTTTTACTGCAAAGAGAGAGTCAAGACTGAAGGCTTCATATTAGGTGTGGTATGATAGTGCAATGGTCTAGGGCCGAAAGTCCAAATAAGCCCTAAGCCGAAGCTTAAAGCCCCTAAGTCAGCCCCCCCCCCCCCCCCNCCCCCCCCCCCCCTCCAGTTGCTGAACGTCCTGGGTGACTTCCTCCTTTGCTGCTGGCCCCTCCGAGCCAGAGCTGCAATTGCTTTGGAGCCAAGCGGTCGCATGAACTGCTGAACCTTCAGGGCTTATAGGTCTTCTAGTAAGATTTCCGATACCTATATTTTTTGCATCGGGGTCTGAAGAATAAGACTCAAGTCGTTTATAAAGAGTCTTTATAAGGTAATTTCCCACGAACTGCAAGGAACAGGCGTTTCCGGGGCAGCTGCTGCCACAGCGATTTCAACGATGTGCGGCTTCGCAGCTTGTCACGGATTGAGTTTTGCAGCGGTTGCCGTGGACACTGACATGTAGTTCCTTCAGCCGTGGTAACTAAATTTTTCGTCAGCTTCGTTTTCAGAAGCAGCGAGCCAACGACAGACCAAGTTGTCCTTTATCTGGGTACATTCTTTTGTCAGACCTACCGAGCACCGTTTTTGAACCCGGACACTCTAGAGCTGTCAGCAGATCTCCCCAGCCCTGAGGGCCCTAAGCCCAAATACAACTCCCCAGAAAGCCCAAGACTCGTCCTGAAATATTTGTATCAGTGCACAACATATCTTATCATGATAGAATCAATTATAGTCATGGTGTGTCATGTTTTGGGGGTCCATGGGCTGGAGTCCCCAAATCAGGCGCTGATGATGCGCAGCCTGCAACGCAAGCAGATTCTTCCCACCTTCCGGCGCGGAGCCCTGCGCGATGCTGGGCCCGTTCTGGAGTATGCCCGGACCTCAGGCTGCGTGGGGAGGCTCGGGCTTCGTTTGGACGGCGTTTTCAAGGAACCCAGCGAAATAATTAGACTCGGAGTACTAAAGTGTGGAGAGGCTCCACCCTACTCCATGGTTGAACGCGGTTGCTTGAGATTTGAGGTATGGGCTCAACATTGGAAGCACGCGGGTCTTTGCGACTATGTAAAGGATGCTGATACAGATACATGTCGTTTAGTGGTACATGACTTCTGGTGTGATCTCGCATTTACTGCACATGAAGTTCGGTTTCACATCCTCCCTGCTTTGCGCCGCATTCCACTTCGAGGTCTGCATGTCAGAAGCGAAGTTGCACGCACCCCTTCAAGTGAAAACTCGGTACCAGAGACCCTGAAACCTGAAAATACCCGTGATTCATTAGCCCTCAGCCTTATAAGCCCTGAAGCCCTACTTAGCCTGATGAATCCCTACTTGGAGGATCAGGGGACTTAGTAAGTGGGGTTATAAGTCAGGTAACTATACTTATATTTACTTATATAACCCGTACCTTATAACCCTTCTTACTATATCAGTCCCATGATCCTCTATAACTAGCTTCATAAATCCTAGAGCACCGAGGCGTTGGTTTCGAGCATGATTTCGTGTCGAACCCCAGGCTGGTCCTATGTTGGTCATCAACATGACCCGCATCGCTGCTGGGCAGAGTTCATAAGAGATGATAAGGCAAACCCCGATTTAAGGAGGCGGATGCTCGTGAGCCGTAGCTGTCATCGTTCGCTTTGCGGGTGTATCTTCGGGGGTTGCGCAGTTTAGCAGGGGCAATAGTTGGGTTTAGGGCTTTGGGGCCTAGGGCTTGTGAAGGCAAAGATGGGCAAGGTCCTGGGCCTCAAGGTGCAGTTCTTAAACCCCTCAGTCGAAGGCCTAAACCCTTATGCTCATGAAAACTTCGTGGGCTGCTACGGACCCTGAACCCAAAACAAACTGCGCTCTTGTTTTAATTTCAGTGCTCCTTGAAATCTGTTAGACTTCTCAAAAACACAAAATCCTCCTAAACAACGCAGAAAAGTTCCTTCAGCCCTTGATAAACCCTCTTGAAAACCAGTCGACAAATCCGTTGAAAACCCTACACGTTAAGTTAACCCTTAACCTTAAACCGTTGAACCTTAAGCCGTTAAACCCTAGAAACCTTAAGCCCTTAGCCTTAAACCTTAAACTCTAACCCGAAACCCTAACCGTGGCTTCGAGGCTGGTTTCACCGCCATGGCCTTTGCGGCCGCCGCCACAGGCACCAGGGCCCTGGCAGCCTATCAGGCGCGCGCCCTTGGCTTGGAGCTTTCGGTTATAACTGGGTTCAGGGTTTAGGGCTATTGGGGGGTTAGGTATGAGTTAGAACATAATCCGATTTGTTTGTGAGGTGTTTTGGGCGGTTCGGCCAAGGCCTTGGGCTGTGGTTTTGTTTTCACGGGTTCGATGTTAGTGTTTGCTTATTGGGTTCGTTGGGGCTAGTTTGGGGTTGTTGCGTTCTGCGGTTTCACGGGTTTGGAATGCTAGTTTAGTGATCTAGGGGGTACTTGAGGATTTTGGCATTTCTGTCATTTTGGGGTCGCATGCTCTGAAGTTTGCAGGTAATTACCTGCTTTTGTTTTGGGGGTCTTCGGGGATGGAGGGTCTGATTGGTTTTTATCCGGGTTGGGCTCAGGTTATTTTTGTCTAGAGAGAGGTGCGTCGGCGGGTTGGGAGTGGGACCATCGTACATGTTTTCGATCAACCCCGCCCCCGCCCCGGGCCCCCACCAACGCTAATACATTCAACCCCCCCAAGCTTACCATCCCGATGCCAGGTGATTCTTGGCATTTTCGTTCTCTTCGCATTCATCGGGGCTCCCTTGAGCCAAACGGCGCAGACGCTGTGCTTGCACCACGATTCTCAAACTTGAGTTTCAGGGTTCTGGGACTTTTGACTTCATGTCATAAACCCTTGTTAAATCCCATAGACCTTGCAGGCTAAACAGGCTAAACTCTAAACCGGGAGACAAAAGCCCGGTAGTCCTTGCAAGCTAAACAGGCCTCCAAACCGAAACTCTGGAGCGGCCTCGAGGGCTCGATTGCTAGTCGCTTGCAGCCTGAACCCTGGAACTCGACTTCTCTAGATGTCCAGTGGTGCTTGACCTGTGTTCAGGTTGCTCCATTCAAGAACGTAACCTCGTGTTTTTGGTGAGTGATTCAGCGGGTTCGGGAAGTGCAACAGCCTTGGTTCGTGAGAGAGTGTTGGACTTCATTCCTGTGTGACAAGGAGCATGCTCCCCCCGCTGATTGAGTCCAGCAACACCTCCGGCGCAAGGAAAGTGGCAAAGAATGCACGGTGCTTAGCAAGGGGCGCAGCAAATATGTGCAGGACCGATACGAGAGCGAGTGCACACCGCTTTGATCTTTCAACTGTGAAGTCATGTTGGACCTTAGACGGGGAGAAGGTTTTGCGAGGACGTAGACTACGCACTGGCAAGAAAATGGTTATCTAGATTCATGAGATGTTGCAGTGATCGTCAAGTAGGACAGTAGGCCAAGAGCGGCACGGGGTGCTTGCAGCAGCAACTGCTCGATTCTCTCGCAGGTGCTGACCATCGGCGCCATCGTGTCTCGGCTGGATCGGAGCAAGCGTCATGCTGCGTCAGTCCTGGACAACGACGCATGGAGTGAGGGCTGTTGGGTTGGGCTTAGCCGCATCTCAGACCTTACTTCTTATAGTTTATGTAGACTGAGGAACAGTGAATGTGATGGTAGGTTGCAGTGTAATTAAGATAGCAGTGTAGAACTCGGTCAATCCGTTTATTCTGAATTCGGCTCTGTCTAACTATGCATTTAGGTATCACCTTTGTGTGTATGTCAATGCGTTGCATCTGTTCATCCACCGAAAGACTGCTGCACACAGCTCAGGTCAGCATCGTCGTGGGATCCTCAGAAACACGGGGAGTCGGCGCAGGTTCTAGATGCTGGGACCAGGCCCAGGCTATGCCGATGAGTAGAAGGGTCAGTGAGTCCTTAGCAAAAGGTGTTGTCTGCCATTTAAGTTTGCACCTTTTGAGGTTGACAAATGTATCGCTTCATCAGATCATGACGAGGTGCTCCGTCGTACACACAGACGTTCACGTACATTCTATGCCAGACAATATGTAAGGAGAACTTCATCCGACCCATGCTGCTGAAATTGTGCTTGGACTCCGAGGCCAGTGTCCTTTGCTACACAGCTTTGATGCTGGGTGCTGGCACCTTCACCTCTGATCCCGCAGTGTGATGAGCTCAGAACGAAGACCAGGGTTGATAAGGACCCTTAGGGGGGTAGGGGGGAGGGGGGTAGGGGGCCTTAATACAAGGAAGTATAGTCCCCTACCCCCCTCCCCCCTACCCCCCTAAGGGTCCTTATGAAGGGTTCAAAACTCACCGACAACACAGCAACTCCAGACTGGTTGACACAGAATATTAAAAGTCTTTTTCAGTGGAGTAGTCGAAATTTCCAGCCCTAGTGACCCTAGTTAGCTTCTTATTAGAAGCTCCTGCCAATCTTGTGTGACCGCAGTCGACGAAATTCGTACTGTAATTAGTCAACAGGGTGCGGAAGCATGGAACAGATGCATGCTCCGTTTCTTATAGTTGTTTCATGTCTTTTGGTTAGGACTTGAGGCTTATTCCATGTGAAGAAGCATGACTTTACTATTACATGATGCAGCCTGATGCTGCACATGAGCCTGGCCATCGACTTCGCGTATGGCCTATGGCCAGGACCTATGGTTAATTTGTTTATGCGCAAGAGTCAGTTTACTCTGCAACCTGTAATCCCGAAACCGAAAACCAAACTCTTCCGGTCTCGTGGAAGTGTTGTTCGGATCTGGCGGTGAGGTTAGGCGAAATCCACGGTGCGGCGTTCATGGTATGCTTGGCTACCGGCAGCTGGGATCGGAGATGATCGGAGTTTTGGGTTTGGGGCCTCGGATGGCCCGATAAAACCTAAACCCTAAACGGTAAGCCGTCGCCCTGATGGGACAAGTTGGCTCAAAAAAGTAGACCTGAGATGCAAGTTTTAACAGTTCACAATAGCCGGCAGATGATGCCTTCCGAGGCACAGTTTGGGAGTGGACACCTAAGATGGAGGCCGCAAGAATTTGCAACTGTATTCGCTCTTTGTCAGTGTAGTCTGTGATTCACCAGAACCTTCTTGAATTGGCTAGCCCCTACATTTGTTTTAAGTCTTTAAGCACAAGTTGTCCCCTTCGTGGTCGGTTTCCTTCCTTCAACTCTTTGATTCACCTCGCTCAGGGTGGAGGGCTTCGTATGAGGATTGCAGCTTTTGTCGGGTGAAACTTGCAAGGGTGAGCGATGCCAGGGGGCAGCATGAGCTCTGAGGGGATTCGTCGTTTTCGTTGTGGCCGATGCTTCGCATAGCCGGCTAGCTATGAGGTAGAGCCCAAGACTCTGGGCAGGGACTCTGCATGGAAGGTTTCAAGCCCCACTTGCGACTGCCTAATTTGTGAATGTACTGGCAAGATGCGGGTGTTGGTTACCGTGTCTCTCCGGGCTGTTGACCCTACAGCATACGTAATGTGAAGCCTTGGAGGAGCACAGCAAAGTAGACTTTGTGAGCCACGGACCAATTGAAGAAAAAGCTCTACAACCATAAACCTGTACAGTAAACCTTACTTACAGTATCCGAGTGAAACGAGGTACGCTGCTGATCTCCAGTTCTGTCGATGGGGCTTTGCTGGCAGCCAAAGACTTCGGGCGCCTTGGTGGATGAGGCAAAACCCTAATGTAGAAGCCTCAAAGACTAGGATTTCAAGGGTTTTATGAAGCAAAACCCTAGTTCAAGGTCTGTGTATTCACAGCTTTCGTTGTTTTCGAAGGTTTTTTATTGTTGGCGAGGTTTCGGGCTTCTGGGCCTCCAATTGATGGGGCGGGCATTGGCATTTATGGTTCAAAATTACGCTCCGCAACCAAAGCCCTGTAGGGTCGCATGGTGCTCCGGTTTCAAGGCTGACCCGACTCAGCGGACTGTATCCGGCTTGATGTTGCTCTAAGCTGACCAGCATAAACACGAACTCGTGCACCCTGAAATCGCTTTGTTTCAAGTGGACCCCAAAACCATGTTGACAATTGCCTGTTATAGAGGTTGAGCCATTGTTTCACTTGCTTCTGGCGGTTTAGGTGTACCGTTGATCCTAAGAACTCACTGAAATCGCAGTCTTTCACAACCCCCCTCAGGTTCATCGTGACACAGCAGGTGTCCGTTGTGATGCTGCAGCTTTTGGTTCTGAGGACTCGGCTTCAGCCGATAGTAGACATGAAGCCTAAAAAAAAAAGAGCGCACAGAAACGGCCTCGGCCTTAAATACCTCCACATAACCACCCTGATAAGAAGAACCAGGCCCCCTAATTAAGCCCCCGAAAAGGGAAGGTAAGTTGTGTTGAGATTTCTGGAAGGCTCTCGGACCTGTAGTGTACTGGAGCTCATGAAGTTCCAGAGTCGGATCCCGAAACCCATCGTAGGGTCCAGCTCGGCGCTTATTGTTGAATTTGAAGAAGTCGATCATCTTGATTACGGAGGCAGGTCTTCAGCCTTGTGGATTAAAGGGTCGACGGGAAATCCTACTAGTGCAGTCCGTTCTAGAAGCACTTCATGCAGCTCCGATGCGTGTGTTACCGAGTCGAGCTTCAAGTCGAAACTATACAAGTCGACATCAGCTAGATTCCGATCTTCCATTTGCCGTTCATGTTTCCAGGTACCCTCTCTCGTCTAGACTTGCAGCATACAAAACCCCCTTTTGAACAGGAGCCGGGACCCTTCAAATCCTGGGCCCTCATTCCCAAGACCCTGAACTTTAAACCGGTGCCTTAAGCGGGTCTCCTGCCGAAGGACGGTCTTGCACTTGAAGCTGGGGCTGCGCCCTGCACGAAGTTTGTGGCATTACACTTCGCAGTGAGTATGTGGCACCTCAAACCAGGTTTGAGGCCATTGCAAAGCGCGTTGAGGTATGGGTCAAGGTCACGGTTTAGGGTTTAGGGTTTAGTCTTACTTCTTGGTCTTCTTTGCTTCTCAAATGGCCTTTGGAGATCACTCGCCTCGTGTCGGAGACTGTTGGAGCGCTCCTGGCCCTGATCTTCTCACCTAGTAGTAGAGTTAGTAAAGTAGGTAACCTTTAACCTTTTTGGGGTAGTATAATCCCTATATAATCCTTATTCTATGAAAAAGGTTAACCTTTAGCTCCCCATGATACCCGACAAGTAGGCTCATGATTGTCCCGTCTTTTCACCCCAGGCCCTGGTACATGGGAGTTTCCGAAAACTAGGGGTACCTTATTTTGGGGTCCTTATAATAAGGATCCTATTATTTAGGGTGCTATATTAGGGTCCCCTATTTTCGGAAACTCCCACATGACCCTTTGCACCCGTAGCTGCTCCAGCATTCGGCCTGCGTCATGCGGGTGACAAGGGTTAACGAAAATAGACTGCAGGTGCCTAGTTTTGTCTTATGCCCCAAGGTTTATGACAGTCAGAGCCCCGAAGCCTTCGCCCCCCCCCCCGAAAGCCGAAAGCTTGTTAGATATTATAATATCTTACAATAATATAGTGCTACATATATATATATACACATAATATACTATAACTTATAGTATATCAATATATCAAGATAGTGGTGTGTTATACTATATCATATGTTATGTTCTCAACTCAGGCCTGGCATTTGGATGACTTTGGCAGTGCCTGGGCCTGGCTTTGGCATCACAAGGATCTTGTACTTACGGTATACTAACGGCCCTGGTTTTAGGGTGTAGGGTTTAGGGATAGAAGTTATAAGGAGGTAAGGAGGATTCCAGAAATCCTGAACCCTCATGTTCTGATGTGGACGTGTTGTTTTGGCACCCGGCCATGTGTGGAAATCGCCAGGTGAGGGTCATTCTCTTCGTGCCCATTGCCCTGACCTGGCTTGGAATGGGCTACGGGCCGCTAGGGCGGGTGCTGTTCCCAAAGAAAGGAACTCGCCCTGCCTGAAGAAATCTCTCGTGCGGACTATTTCAATGTACAGGGATTTACATCGCTAGATTTCGGGTTTTGGGAAGCAGCTAACTCCAGCATGGCATGTTAGACCTTCCCGGTAGATCCAAGTTGTTTTGTTTTGTTCTCTGGACCCGATGCGACACCTGAGAATTCAATGTCGCTTCGGGACCTCTCTCGATCCAGGTGCACATTGAGGTGACATAGAAGTTGCATATATGCGCACAGTACTTTAAAATGTTGGGGCAGTGGTAGTGGCCATTATGAAGCCTTTCAAGACACACTAACCACTACCCATAGCCCCCATAGTAGTTCCTTGTTGGGGTTACCTTATAGAATTCTGGGGCCTATGGGTAACCACTAAGCCCTAGTAATGCAGGGTTATATCATCAACCTTAGAACCTACAAATCCTCAACCCTATCATGAACCCTAAACCCCACAGCCCAGGGTCCCTACACGGCTTTTTTGGGGGAAACGACGGATGTCCAAGCCCCGACTGCAAGCCCAATTGCCGTAAAACTAGCATGAAAACAAGGCTAGGGTCTAATAGGGTTCGATATAGTCAGGATATGTGCAGTAAGCTGCAGGCGGGTCTATCAACAAACCCTCACTCGTTGCATCTTGATGGTTCTTCTTCGCAGCTTCGGAGTGCATTAGGGAGAGGCTTTGGGTTCTGTGTTGAGTTTGACCTCCCAAGGAGTGAGATCAGCCACTGTCTCCTGCTAGGAGCATGTGGGCACCGGGTGATCATGCTAGTTGCTAGCTTGCGCTCGACAACCTCAATGTATCATCTCACAGATGAGATCTGGAAGATCTTTCCACAATTTTCGCCTTCCGATTTTCAGCGCTCACACAGCCAGAATTGGCGCGAGGACAAAAAGTGATTGCTCTACAGCATTAGCAACCTTGCTGAACCCGTTCATAGCCTCTGGCTGTGATTAGCTTGAAAAGGGAATTCTTCAGCTGTTAAACTACGTACTCAAGGCATGTTAGAATGACTGGAGCAGGAAGCTGAGAGGGCAGTAAATTGTGCCGACACCGACTCCAGCAGGATCCAGCCGCACTATCCATGCCGAATCTTGCTACATTTTCTTAGAAAGTGCGGGGGCCGAAGTTGAGATGTCTTACGCCTAAGCTGTGTCTGAACCGAGCGACCCCAGCCTGCTTAGTGTCGTGCTAAGCCACTTGCCAACGTGGACATGCGAGGCCTTCAACTTGAGACCAGATGTGCACGCGATCAGTCAGAAGGGTTTAGAGATGTCTATAGAGTCTATAGGGTTCAGGGTTTTGGGATGTAGCGCAATACGCTCTGTTTTAGCCGGGATTTCGCCGGCTTGCACTCCCCCGATCCAGAACTTGAGCTTCTTTTGCACGGCTCAGACTTTTGTACGGGCAGAGAGGAGGCGAGATAAACCTCCTATACCTTTCAGCCTGGAAAGTGGATCCCAGCTTCGGTGGCGGATCTCATTAGACATCCAGGTGCGCGGTCCTGCTAGCCCATCCGCGCTTCGGAAAGCTCAGCAGCAAAGATGTTCAAGGCGCCCCTGCTGTTTGAATGAGCCAACAAATCTGCGCACAACCCGTGTTTTGATCATAACGTACCTGTAGGTGCATAGTGAATCGAAGTCCATACGATTGTAATGCCCTGCACCCTCAAGCCTTCGAAGCCCTTTTCCAAGTCAGCAAAAAATCCCCGACATGACACTACAACTGGGCCCTGGATCCCCGAGCATCGTTGGTGGTCCGCCAAAGTGGAACCTGAAAGCCTGAAATCCTCAAATACCAAAAATGCCTGCGCCAGCTAGTTGACCCGTCTAGGATGTGCACTGTGCTGAACCCCGTATTGAAGCCGGACCGACCAAACCCACTTCGAACGCTCGATGTGGTTTAATTCAGCCAAAACATAGGTTGAACCCTTCACGCGCATCTGAGATGAATCTTAACAAAAGAAGCTATAGTGAACCCCAACAAGAATAAGGATGATTCGTGCTAGGATTCCCTATACGTTACTTAAGGGTAGAAGGATAATGATGTTCCAACTTTCTCACTTCTACTGTACTACTTCTGGAACCCAGGCTGAACCCCAATAAAAGAAGCCTATAATGTCCTGGACCCTTTAAATGAAAGGATGCATGAAATATCGGAGCTCACCCGCAAAGAAGAATCCCAGAATACGGAATATTCCGGAGCCTATGGGAAGCACTGCGCAGGCCGCACGCCGCTCGAGCGAGCCCTGGCAGAGCTGCGCAGTCGCCCAGGGCAGGGACGAGGAGTCGAAGGCTTCGGGCATTGAGTTGAAAATTGAGGTATGTGTTTTAGTGATGAGGGTATAGGTTTCTTTTTGTGTGGGTTATGCTGGAGTTTAGGGAGTATAAGCGGAGTTGGACAAACTAGAAATATCCATGGACCTGTAGCGCTTTCACGAGGGCTTTTATTCGGTATACACGCCACCTACTTGATCGCTTCCATCTTCTTTAGGAGGGGCTGGAGATCATCATACAGGATCGCTGAGGTGTATAAAGAGGATGCTCGTGTTTTTTGTCGAGGCGGCCATGTTGAGGATCAGGCACACACACACACACCCGTCGACATGGCTTGTCCTTCGGACCTAAGTGCTGATCCAAGACCTCCCACTCCTCACCTATAGTACCCTGCACTCACTACAAGCCTGTACGAACTCCACTGTTTGAGTATTGGGCACTCGGGTGTTTAGAGTAGTAAGCCAAGCTTCAATCATTCGTGTAACACTGCACGCAGATGATCCAAGCAGACCAATACACGTTGCATGTGGGCATCCTTGAACCGAACCAGCCGGGGATCCTATACGTTGTGCTAAAGTCTGTTAATCAAAACCCCCCAGGCCCCAAACCCTAAACCTATACCGTTCAAATTTCAGCACCCTCGCTCCTGACAACCTCAGCAGGCTCCAGCCCGAGAGAAGTGCAGAGCCATCGGTCTGGGGCAGCCTGGCGTTATGTTCTCCGGGGCTAGCATTTCTATGCAGGGCTTGTCGGTCTTATGTTTCGTGATTGTTGTTCTGTTGGGGGGGGGGGGGGGGGGNGGGGGGGGTGGGGGTGCACCAGTGCCGGCTTTAAAACCAAGTCTTCAGGGGGGAGTTAGTGGAAGTTTTATACGGTTGATGGTTCCACTTCGAGACTTCGACACTACTTGATGCTTTGCAGTTGGGCGTCTGTCTCAACCCTGCAAACACACCTACCACCCACCGACCCTCAAGACAAGATTTGCCAGGCTTGAAACCCTACATGAAACTCAACCCACGAAAAATGAACAACATACAGGCACTTTGATCCCGCAGTGTTCTTTACATTCCCGAGGCAAGAATATGGGTACCTTATTTTGGGGTCCTTATAATAAAGATCCTACTATATTAGGGTCCCCTATTTTCGGAAACTCCCACATGGAGTGTAGTCCAAAGCCCTCAGATTGCCATGCTGTAGGGAAGCACTCGACTCAACCATGGACTGCTGAAGCCCAAGCCTGAACGCAAACATGCTTCAAAATTTTAGCCTAAAGCACTACCAGGACCCTCCTTGTACCCTCACATAGGGGTATATGGTCCCAAATAAGGGGCATTTAGGGTCTAGTAGGGTAGATGGCGGGTCTAGGTAAACTCTCCAACCCTGGACCCTACATCTCCTAAACCTCTATACCAACTCATGAAGAATGCTTGTCCAGGCAAGAACTGCCCGCCTCCTCGCCATCTTGCGGCGCGGGGCGACTGCGCTGGAGGCTTCAGGGAATAGGTATTTCAAGATTGAGAGAGGGGTAGGTCTGTCGTGTTTGGGATTTATGATTTTGGGGAACTCGTGGACGCACCTCTTAATTAGCAAATCGGACAAAGACAGATCGGAAAGAACCTGAACTACACATCGGAGTATTTCGTTTGGTACTTTGTGGCCGGAGAGTGTGAGCTTGTTCGAATTTGCGGATACTGCATCCATGTTTGATCTGCCAGTCCCATCCGGATGTAGGTGTTGGGGCACAGCACGACGAATTCCGTCTTGGCGAAACCTTCTGGGAGTTTCCGATAATTAAGGGGTCCTTATAATAAGGATCCTATATATTATTTAGGGTGCTATATTAGGGTCCCCTATTTTCGGAAACTCCCATATCCCACGCTTGCAGCAGGCCGAGGAACCTCCCAGCTTGGACGAAGAGCAGGCGGAGGCCAAAGATGCGGCGGCCGTCGCGGAGGCATGGCCTTAGGGCTGTTTGGCATGTGTTGTTTTTTTTCAATAGGGTTTCGGGAATTTGAGGGTTTGGGGATTCAGGCTCGCAGACGCAGAGAGCCCAATACCGCATTTGATCAATGTGCTTTCAATCATATTGAGAATCTCACTGTGACTTCAAACATAATGAGTTTATACTGTGTATGTTGTGTTCTAAGCATTGTTTATTTGTACATACAGTTATACGTGGTTATACACGTGCTTCCAGATTGGCACAGATGACCTACCCAGTCGCAAGAACACAGATCAGAAGATTCGGCTTGCTATGTGGTGTTAGAGCATGGCTTGGGCAAGCGTTCGCAGCTGGTCTCGTTCTTCGAGCCGACCCGAAGTTGAAGGCCACCACAGATATACCAAGGATCTTCCATGTGCCTTCTGATGTGACGAAAGCAGAGAAGGCTAATCCGCTTTTCCTGGACAGGATCCGGCTATGCCACCGCCAGAACTTGGCTTGTGCCGGTCTCGGTCTGTTGGTTTCTTGCTCTGCTGCCGGTATGAGCCACAGGCTATGTTGATAGGCCTCAGTTCCCAAATTCTCGTATGCTGGGATGCTGAGCGGCAGCCGTAACAGGGTTTTTGCAGCAGTTCTTTGCGCAGTTCTCCTGCAAGGGTTATGTTGCTTCGAAATCCTGTGAACCGAATCAACCGTTAATATGGCCGTCCTTGCTGCTTATGGCTTTTGCCGCTACTACTATAACAGCTCGATGCTACCATCCTCACGAGCTGTCCGCACGGAGACTGCGAACAAGGCAGTCGGGGCTTCGGATACCAAACCCTTGTCCTGACTTCGCCGAGGCACCAAGCCACCTGGGCAAGCCCGCTGAGTGTGCTGGCAGAGCCAGCACCTTCCAGGCTCGGCATTTGGGTGTTGATATGAACGACATCTTTTGCCAGGCATACGGGGTGTTGCATCTTCAGAATGATCGAGTTTGTTCACTCTGGGCTATATCTCCGCATTTGCATAAGAATATGTCGAGAGGTATACACTACACAAGCCCCAAGCACCTTCGAACTCAATACTCTAAACCGCAAAAACCCGAAACCCTTGACTTGCGTCTTGCGTACCGTGTATTCGTCGGTTGGTGAAAGAAGTAGTTTTTGCAGGGCCTCCAAGAACAGTCCAACCATAAACCCTGAGACAACCCGTGGGCCGTAGAAACCCTGCTTTCCGTCGAGCTGTTATAGTTTAAAGATAGGAATCTGACTAAGACCCTGCCCCTAAACGACATCCTGACCCTTCCTCACACAAAAGCTCAAGAGCTCGAGTAACCTAAATAGTAGGTTACTGGGGTATAAAACAGATGGTTAGTAACCTACTATTTAGGTAGTTGGAGCCCTACCTATAGTCTCCATTGTAGTTCGTTTTTTGGTTTAACCAAATATATAATTAGGATCCTATAAGGTCACCCCAAAAGGGAACTCCAATGGAGACTATAGGTAGGGAAGCAAAGCGAACGCCGCAGGCGACCAGAGCTTGTGGCTGACCGCCGGGCACCGGATTTCCTGGCGATCTCTCCCAGAGATCTCCACGGTCCTCCGGCAGAGCTTGAGATTTCCTTAAGGGTCCACGTATCCAAATAGTAGATACTTTGGCCCCAATGTACCTATATAGGGACTACTTTAAGTTAAGGCCAAAGTATATACTATTTGGGCAGATGGACGCTTATGTAGGGTTAGATGCATTTCGAGGGCTTTGGATGGGGTTTATCATTCTTTGGACAACTGTTAGCAGTCATGCACGTTTACGAGACCCAGAAGTTGAACAGGTCTAAGCTTTGCAAAGAGGTGTTCGTATTCAAATCGGGTATGTGCTTACTAACAGTGACATTGCTGACTTCGAGATGTCCGAGACCTGAAACAGTGAGAGTCATGGCGGTATAGGGTTGCATTGTGTTTCTTTTTGGCAGGTCGCTTGCTTTGTAAGGTTCTATGAATAGGTTTGTCATTCAGCTCATCCTAATGTAGGGTTTGCAGTGCTGCAGGCAGGTTAACCTATAATTCTGTGGCAGTCATGAAGCAGCCATTATCTATTCGCGTAAGCCTTGATGAATCATACTCAGGCTTCTACAGCATGCCCTATTCGCATGCACCTTCTTGTCTACAGGTCTGTGGGTATCAGGATTTGTATATGGGGCACGAGTGTCATGCCCAGGGGTGTTAGTCGTCGGAGTTCACTTTGATGGTTTTATCGTTGCGGAAGTGGTCTAGGATCAGAACCCCAACATACTATACTATACTACACTACACTACACAATACTATATACTATACTATATACTATACTATATACTATACTACACTATACTATACGAAGCCAAGCTTCAGAGCCAAGGTGTTCTCCAAGAGCCGGCTGGGACGATGCCGGAGATCCGCGCAGCAGAGCCAGGAAAGTTGGAGTTCCTACCTCCCCGGCGAAGCCGCGAGAAAGGGGAGGGAACCGGGGAGAGAGCCCCAAACTGGGAGGCTCCATGGTCCAGGGGAGCTCCGGAGCTTCAAGGGCTCCCGGAAAGCAGAGGAGAGGAGGATTCTCGGAGTTCGTTCCCTTCTGCCCCGGAGGAGAGGCTTCCGATGGAGGCGCCTTTCAGAAACCGGGCTTCTGGTGGAAGCATCGGCCTTATAAGTCCTCAGAGGCACCGGCAGCAGCTGCAGGAGGAGGAAGTCCGGCTCCCCGAAGCTCTCCTGAACCCGTCTCCGACGCGCGTACAGCTCACGACGGAGGATGCTTCAAGCAGGGATCCGACGTCGGCCTTCGAAGGTGTCCCCACAGAAGCGCCCACCATCACGGGCAGGCAAGGGCCCCCATCCAAGCTTCCGAAACCCATACCCGTCCAGCAGAGCCCGGCTCTCCCGCCTTCGCCGGCGCAGCAGAGCCAGGCTCCATCTCGCGACGCTTTGCCGGCGCCTGTGCCTGTGGTGCCCGGACCCCAAGAGCCGGACCGCTCGGTGGAGACAGCTCTTGCTCCGCCGCTGCCTCGCGACGCGGAGGTTGATCACCATCTCTCACAGCTTGTAGAGGAGTCCGAGCCGTCCATGGCTAAAGATGGCCATGCAAGCCTGGACATGCCAAAGCTTCCACAGCAGACTGGGCACAGGGACGCAGAGAAACAGGCCGGTGTTTCGTTAATTCAGGATGCAGCCATAGCCACAGAATCAAAAGGAAGCGAGTTGCTCTCAGCATCACAACCCTCCGGAGACTTTGCGAGTGGTCCGCGCACCGTGCCTGGGGATACTAATGCCAAGGGCAGGGCAATAGTCGGTTCCGAAGTTGTCGAAGAGCAGCTGCTGCAAGGAGGTGCGGTGTCTTCGGTGCAGAGCAGAACACTTGGCACCGACATCCCGGTGCAGGAGGAGGTGCCATGCTTGCCGGATGATGCTGGCAGGCAAGGCAATATGGCTGAGGCTGTGGGCACATCCGCCGAGTTGGTGGAAGACGTCCCAGGTGCGAAAGGTCTGCAGAGGCCGACCCCCGCGGATTTTACCAAGCTCAGTCAGACCGACATCCCCACTCCTTTGAGCCTTCCACCAACGACAGCGACAGACTCCGCCTCCAGCAGTCGTCCTGAAGCAACTGAGCACCGGCACACAGCCGAACCGATGCAGGGGTTCGTCACCGAGCCCAAGCCCCAGGCATCGCACCCGGAGGGGGTGACTCCAAGCCAGACCTCCACCTCCGAAGCTGCTGGACCACCCATCACCACGGATGGCATGCATGCGAGCATCTTGCAGGCATTTATTATGCATTGCAAGAGTTTAGGTCGGGATGGAGTGCATTAATAGGAAATGTTTGTTGCGCAACACGTATTATGTTGCTACATGAGAGAAAAAGCAGGAAACTAACAATTCGAATATGAAAGCGCGCTACATGCACACATGATGGTTCTTCCAGCCAAAGGTACGGAGGGCTTGGGACCCAAGCCGAGCAACGTCCTGGAGAAGTCGAGAGCTCGCCCTGCGACTGCAGGAGACCCCGGCTAGAAATTTCGGGCGTTAGTGTCGGGTGTGTTGTATAGGAGGGTTTCGGGGCCAGTGGTTAAGGTTTTTATTTGGGGTATGTAATGCAAGTTTATGGGGTTTACAAAGGGGTTTTAGGATCTCCTGGTATCGCAATAGGCAGCTGCTTAACCCTCTTCGCTTTGTGTGATCCTAGTGTTGTCAAGCGGCTAACTTTCTTTGGAACTGGAAACTCAGCAATCGGAAGACCGACTTCTGGCCCCCAGGGTTTAGCAATCGCATCTAAAGTCGGTGGACATAGAGAATGCAGTGCAGCGTTGCATAAAGGAGGCCTCTACAGTAGAACCTCAAGGCGCTTTGCAGAGGCAACTGTTGGCCGATCATGCTAGGAAGCGTTCGGACGGCAAGTTAGATTCCTGCCCCTGGTCGAAGCCTTTGGCGGTGTGGTTTTGACGTTGGGGGGGGGGGGGNTGGGGGGGGGGGGGCACGGCGGCCAGAAAATACACGGCTGAACACAATACACACATGCTTTGCTTGTAGCTGTGCGTGAGAAGATACGAAAAGCAGTTCTGAGATGGATATCTATGCTGTTCTGCCAAGCCGAGTTGACTGTGAGGCTACACGAATGCTTGATGAAGGATTCGCATGTCTCAGCGCTGCAACTGCTGTTTAAGTGAAGCCTTTCCTTTTGATGGAGGGGGGAAGCTGGGCAAGTTTGGGCACACCATTGAATTTGAAGGCCATCAATGCCAGAAAAGCCTTGATTATACGCAACGGGGTGAAACTGCAGCCCTTCCACCACCGACGCCATGGAAATTGCCCAGAAACCCCGATACACCTTAATCCAACAGCTTACATCAAAGCAAGTTCAGGATTCCTCCTATGGTTCCAGGCAGTAACCCTTTTTGAGCTGTATTGGGCTCTGGGACCCCAAAATAGGGAGGGCCTATTTTTGCAGCCATTATTTTTTTGCACCTGTGGCCTTTTTTTTTTTTCTCGCGTGTTTGTTATGAATAGTTATAGTAATAGTAATAGTAATAGTAGTAGCAATAGTAATAGTAATAGTAATAGTAATACTATTACTATTACTATTGCTACTACTATTACTATTACTATTACTATTCATAACAAACACGCGAGAAAAAAAAAGGCCACAGGTGCAAAAAAATATTGTGGGAGATATTCTCCGCCCATTCTAGGCCTTAAAGCATGGCAGACCCACACCCGAAAACAGGGACCCCTGAATTCCTTTGTATTGCACTTCATCATATGCAGTTACGTCACGAAAGCTTGAAGATGAGCGGAGGAGATGGCGCCCTTCCCACAAGTTCAGCTGACACAGCTGCCATGGTCCGTACGGAGGTAGGTTCAACAATTCGGGGTTTTAGGGCAGGTTCCTAAGCCCAAACATGGCTTCCTGCTTCGGGTTTAGGGCTTCCGGTTTTCCGTATTACAAGGCGAACCATCTTCGACCTTGGGTTCATGTATGTAGGGTTTCAGGTTCTACAGACCCTAAACCCTAAACCCTTACACCCTAAACCCCTAACCCCTAAACCCTAAACCCCTAAACCCCTAAAACCCTAAGCCCTAAACCCTAAACCCCTAAACCCTAAACCGTGAGGTTTGATTTATCATTTTCACGGTTTGGGCTAAAAAAACATTTGGGTGGGGGAGCCTCAGGGCTTCATTCAGCTAGTGTTTTGGTTTAGGGTTTAGGGAAATTTAGGGTTTAGGGAAGTTTCGGGTTTAAGGAAGTTTAGGGTTTAGGGAAGTTTAGGGTTTAGGGAAGTTTAGGGTTTAGGGAAGTTTAGGGTTTAGGGGTGTATCGGTTTTGGTGGCCAGAGCTATCGGTAGATGTGTGGTCTGGCGCAGGCCGCAGGCCGTTCTTTTGGCTTCGAGTTTACCGTTTGAGTTCAGTCGGGAATCTCATGAGCTGCACCTGACTTGCGCAGCTTTGCCGCATGAGTCGCATGGAGGCTTTCGCTGCTTGAAAACTCAGCAGGCCACATCTTCTGCAGTTGCGCCAGCCCCGCCGGCCCCGGATGACAGCACGCAGGTTGGTGTAGGGTTGTTTAGCCTGAGGGTCAGTCTATCCTTGAGCTCCTTCCGGTGTTGTTGGTGTTGAAGATATATAGGGTCTAGGGCTTCAGGTCATGAAATGCTCACTGTACGGGCTTCGGCTCGGGACTTTTCCGACAATTTCGGGATGAGGTTTGCTTGGTAGCAAGAGCTGGTATGTGACGATCCCTTGCTTCGTGCTTCGTTCTGCAGACTGCACTTTAAGCTCTGCAGCGTCTTGCGTTCATGACAGCCTGAAGCCCAAGTCCTCTTCCGCATGTGCCCCCCCTAACAGTGTCACCCTGTATGATAATTTCTGCGCACTGCGAATCAAGAAGCCCTAGAACTTGAAAAGACTCTAGAAAGGCTCTGAGCCAGAAATCTTAAACCCTATAATCCCTGATGTGTAACACCCTTGTGGTAGCCTTGGTTGCAGCCCAACCTGAGCGTGTGTAGAGGAGCTTCTGCGGCAGCTCCGGCAGCAGCAGGCCGTGCTTCAGCGGCAGGTGGAGCGATTGCAGCTCGGCTTGGAAGACATTGCAGGCCTGGAGTGTGCATGTATCCCTATAGTACATGCCTAGTATGTGCTTTGACCCTACACTAGCTACATCAGAACCTGTTTAAGGCCAAAGGAGGCGTCCCGAGTGAGCTATAGGTTTATGTAAGGGCTCCGAGTAGCAAGCTCATACCTGGCTCAAGATCCCGACCAATCTGCAGCCACTCGCAACTAGTGGTGAAACTTTTTCCCATCGCTCCTGCTACCCACATATACTCGCAAAGGACTACATATTCCGAGCATTCAATGCAGGAGGAAGGACACGAAGCCATACACATGCAACTCCAGGCCCGAAAACTGCAACCCGAAACGAAGACCGGAAACCAAGCGGCATCAAAGATGTCTCAGCCGATTCCACCGCCGAGGACGCGCGAGAGGGACCGGGAGCGCTCGCCGAGGTTCCGTGCTGTCGCCGTCGCTGAGGAGAGGAGTTTGTGACATCCGACGCAGTTTCTACTACCAAGGGCTACTATCTGGACAAGTATGGGTTACTATGGGTTGGTGAACGGTGTGTACTACTGAGAGGCTCATGGGACTTAGTACGTAAGGTTATAAGTAGGATAAACCCTACTTAGGGCAGATTATAACCTACTTACTACGTCCCATGATCCTCTAAGTAGAAGGGGTATGGAAAGGTTATTCTCAGGTTTGAAGTGAAGTTTGGGACTCGTTGTCTGTATGAGTGAATTCTTGCAGGCATGTACGACTAAGCGTTAGTGGTTCTAAACAGCCCATACCGCTATATACAACACCAACATCCATGCACCATGAGAAATAAGTATATACAACAAACGAAGAAATTAGACAAACGAATAACTCCATAAATTATTTAAACAAGAAACTAGACAAACGATTTAATTGCATAGATTCTAATTTAAAAAAACAAGAACATATAAGTAGAACTAACCAAAACGGATAGGACACAAACAAACAAACAAACATAAAGTTGACAATATAGATAAATAGAATAGCAAAATATAAGACCCAAAATACATGAGTAAATCGAATACAGAAAAATTGCTATTAAAATATGTGTGTATATATATATATATATGACGCGTTTGTTTGAAAAGGGCGAACACATCCAACAACCCGAAAGCGCCAACCCTGAATCCTAGACAGTCCTTCTAAATACCCGAAGCTAAATTCCAAATCGCCGGGGCGCTCTTGGAGGATCCTCATTGGTCCGCCACGCCTACGGAGCCGCTGCAGGTGCTGCGCGTCGGGCGTGGTTCAGAGTTTAGGGGTTGGAGACCCGAAACCCCAACTTTTGGGATTATATATTAACAGGGGTTAGGATACAACCAAAGAGGATCCAAAGGATCCGGGAGTCAGGTACAAAGACTGCGATGTCAATCGGATTGCAATCGATGAGCCGAGATCAATCTTGAAATTGAGTGCATAGCAATCGAACAATCTCCCAAATGCTAACCTGCACCGCTACTATCCTCAACCCTACATGGGAGTTTCCGAAAATTAGGGTACCTTACTTTGGGGTCCGTATAAGAAGGATCCTACTATTTAGGGTACTATAGTAGGGTCCCCCATTTTCGGAAACTCCCACATAGGCCCTAGTTTGAACCCCTAGGATCCGGTGGTGTGGAGCATGAGAAGCCGGGTACCCAGAGAACCCAATACCCCTTAATTAAGGAATATACCTTAAATCAGAATATTAAGCCCCCAAAAATTTAGGGTATATTCCTTAATTAAGGGGTATTGGGATCTCTGGGTACATGAATCTAAGGATGAGGCAAACCCTAAACCCTAAACCCAAAAATCCCTAAAAAGCCGGGTACCCAAGCAGGTCCAGCTCACCAAGGCCTGGGCTCCTCAGCTTCCAAAGCCAAGACCTCAAACTGATTTTTTCGTGCGGGGTACCCAGAGAGCCCTTAATTCCCGTAATTAAGGAATCTAGCTTAAATTATAACGGGCTTCATATTATGATTTAAGCTATATTCCTTAATTAAGGGGATTAAGGGCTCTCTGGGAAATGGGAGCCGAAGGCTTCAACAGCAAGAGAAATGCATCGGCCTGGAACGGCTTTCGATTTGGTCCTAGACATACCTGCAAGGCTGCTGCATCAGCCGGGCCTGAAGCACAATCTTCATCAGCACCTGCGTGAGGGCCTTGGCGCTGGAAGCGGATTTGGGGCTCTTGAGACTTGTGTTCAGGTTTGGGGTTTAGGGGATTGGGGATTTGGGGTTATTTTGGGCGGTTTAGGGTTCACGGTGAGTTCGACATCGCAGGTTCTTAAAATCTTGTAAAGATTCAGGGCTTGGCATCAACAAGTTCTTGCGTTTTACAAGGTACTATAACATATATGCCAAAATCCATTGATTACCAGGACCCTCCTTGTACCCTCAAATAGGGGTATATGGTCCCAAATAAGGGGCATTTAAGGTCTAATAGGGGGTAGATGGAGGGTCTAGGTAATGTACGGTTGTATACATGAACCTTTTTTGAGATGTCATCGGGTCAAGGTGTCCCGGCCCTGCAGGACACGCTGCTCGGGGGCACGTTGCCGGCCGGGCCTTCCGCGCTTTGTAGACCCCTTCTTTCCTTCTGCCCCGCCTCTTTTTAGAACCAAGGCCGGTCAGTGGAATTTCGGATCGCTTGGAATCGGTAAACCTGGCTTTAGAGTTTCAAAAGTAATGTGTTCGTGTCTCCATTGCGTTGTTCCTCCCATCGAATTGCAAACTTGAAGTGTTCCACCGAGACCTCAAACCTAATGGACAGACGGCAGTCGAAATTCCGGGTCCCCGAAACTCTTTGAAGTTATTACCCCATTGTGACAAACCTAGTAGTAGAGTAGCCTTTAACCTTTTTGGGGTAGTATAATCCCTATAAAGTCCTTTTATTATGAAAAAGGTTAACCTTTAGTTCCCCCTGATACCCGACAAGTAGGCAAATATATACTCTTCCAGGACAGAGCCTGGGCTTCCATCTTCCAGCCCGAAGCGCAGTGCCCCAACGCAGGCGGCCGCTCTGCTTTCGGGGACCGGTTCCGGGATCCAGAAACCTGGTTGAGTTTTTTTTTTTTTTTTTAATGGGCTCCTGTCGACAGTTGGTTTTTTCTTGAAGGGGGGCTCGGGGTTGAGGAAGACTTGGGAGACCTTATGAGCGAACATTGGCTTGCGAAAGCTCTTCCGACCCTGAGCCCTGGAAGCCTCCCAATCTCGAGAGGCCAGGAGGACCAGGCAATTTCAGCAACAGCTTAGTTTGGGGAGATTGGATGATAGTTCCGGATGAGGTTCGTCAACGGAAGTCCGGCATTCGTCTCGTACAGTTTGCAGATTTTGCAGCCCGTATGCTTTTTGAAGGTTGTTGACCAACTTGAGTGTGAAACGCTAGGTAAACCCCTGAGCCCCCGGTCAAACTGCCCTAGGAGCTGCCAGATACTCAAAACATCAGAATGAATCCCCAAGCCCAAACCCAAACAACTGGAGGTGGCTTTGCGCCCGAGCTCTGCAAGCCGGGTGCTGCAGCGGCATGCACCCCAGGATTCCAGCCTAGGGCTCGAGTATGCCCTGAACCCTAGACCCGCAGCCACAGTCTAGGGTATGGCGAGTATGGCATTGAAGGAAGTTCAGACCAGGTCGACTCCGAGCTGAACCTCTCCAGATGTTGTTCGCTTTTACATCGCACAAGTGGCCGCTGTAGTATAACATGTCATTTTTCACACAGAGGTGGAAGTTGATGTTTTGCAGCCTTTATGTACTGCGGCATTTGCCCAATGTGGCTTAGGCGAACTCCCCTCCACATCGCTGCCAAAACGGGCCGCCTTGAGGCTTCTGGCACGGGTGGGGTGGGGTGGTTTAGAGTTTAGGGTTTAGGGTTTACAATGCTTCAAGCATGAGCCGGCAGTGTTTTGGTTGCTGCTTCAATCTGCGACCTTTTCACAAGTGTTGGGGGTTTGCTCGCGTTTGCGGGTCTGGGGCATGTTTGGGATTTAGGATTCTCACTGGCGCTCATGCTTGTAGATGTTGTTCTTGGCTGCAGGCAGAGTGATGTGGAATGCTCCGTTTCTTTCGGCAGCGGCTACAGCTGACACAGACTCCAAGTCATGATCCGGGTGCAGAGACGACGTGGCTTTATTCTATTCTCGAAAGTTTTCGAGGCTTCATATAAAACAGACCACTTGCAACTTCCAAAAGTTCAGATGCCGAAACTTTGAATGACTTTGAATACCTGCGGGTGGAGACTTGGAAGTTTGGCTGGACCGGGCATTTCTTACAGAGCCTGTGAGTTCGGAGCCTTCGGGTCGCTGCGTGTAGCCTCGGCTTTTGAGGAGCTGCACCGTCCCTCAATTTAAGCTTGCCGTATTCAGGACCCTCGGTTCAAATATCTTTTGGACATTTGCGGCTCTTTGGTGTTGAGGTGTGCCTGGCGCTGCTGGACGAGGCTTGGTAACCAAGGATGGTCCTAGACAAAGAAGATATTCAGAATTTGGATTCTCTAGACCCATAGCCTACCTAAATACGTAGCACTGACAAACACGAGAGACGTGCAGGAGTAGTCCTCATGCTCGCGTATTCCGTGGCAGTGCACCAGCTAGTTGTGTCTAAGCGCAGTTTGTTCTAGCTCAAAGGCGGCCATCAGGATTATCCCGGATCGAGGCATTTACTGTATGTAGTCGGAGTCCTTCTCAGTGGCACATCCACAGCCTGTATCGGGCTTATAGCAGGCAATCGGAACATCTTCGTCGCTTCGATTACACCGCGCACACATCACAAGCTTGTATAACATACGACATCATACCAGGACCCTCCTTGTACCCTAAAATGGGGTATATGGTCCCAAATAAGGGGCATTTAGGGTCTAATAGGGGGTAGATGGAGGGTCTAGGTACGTAATGTTCCGGGAGAAGGGTGTCGTGCCAGCACGGCCGTATCTCTACCCATAGGCCCCAAAGTAGTTCCTTTTGGGGATTACCTTATAGAATTCTAAATTTTAAATATGAACCCCCAAAAGGAACTACTTTGGGGCCTATGGGTAAGTTGTTTCTTCGGGTCAGAGCTGGCATGTTGGGAAGTTCTGTCGAGCTGCAAAAACTGGGCTTTGGAGTACCATACTTTGATACTTTTTCTTAATGGAACCATTGTGAAATAAAAGTTTATAGTTATTTTTCTCCCTGGTTACTTAAACGCCCAGAAAAGGGTGTTCAAGGGCGCGCGTTCTTTGTTTCAAAGCGGTACCTCCAACATGAATCAAGACTTTTTGAAACATCCTGACGCACGTTCCAAGAGCCACAGCACATCTAACCCTGGTAGCCGATGTTGTAGCAATGAGCCTTTCATGCCGGCATGTCTATATGCTTTCCTTGTGCCTTTCGGCGCAGGGGCTCGTCGATGTGAATGCCCAGGCCAGCAACACCTAAATGACCAAGTGTTCATACGATGTGAATGAGTCAAGTCAGCACAGAGTTTCATTTTTAAAATCCAGAATGTTTCTAACGCTTAAGCTTCGCTTCGTCTTCGAATTTTGGTCAGTGCATACAGGGCCAATACAACAGGACCATTAGCATTGTTTTGTTAGGAAGATCTGTGCGTGCATATGCGGGATGCCTTTTGGAGGTTGTAGTGACGCACAGCATGCGTGTGTAAGCAAGACAGTGAGGGTGGCTTACTGTACACGTGCTTGCCACATCCGCCTTTCTAGCAGGACATGCACGGCTTCACTTGCTTTCACTACGCCTGCAAAGGAGGCCGGTACTCGTGCTCGGGTCCTATACAGTAGCTTGATTGATCTGTGTTTCTGGGTTGATCTACTTGTCCAAGGATGGTGAACCTGCATATTTAAGCTTTGCAGGGTAGCAACGTGAGCTGATGTAAAGTTGCTTGGCTGCTTGTGGCTCAAGCGGGGGCTGTTGATCTCTGCGAGAAGTGCTGCAACGGCGCCAGGTGATCGCCCTAAGGTCTGAAGATTTTAGGGTTTAGGAATGTTTAGGCTTAGGGTCTATACTAAGCTCTACATGAAGTGGGCTTGACATCTGGGTTTTTGTGATTTTACATTCGGGTTGTTGAGTCTTGCTGAGGTATAAGTTGCCCTGTATGGTGGAGAGACGAGTGATTCGTAACAAAGACACTGTCTATGACATCCTACTGCAATACAAAATGGATTACTTTGCAACGTCCCCGGTCACTTTTGATCACTAGTTCATGTTATGGTATTGCCTGAAACAGATATACAACATTCCTTCAAGAAGCTGAGAATCCTTTCAGAATCATCAAACCTTCTCCGGCAGGTCATTTCCAGATTTGCGCCGCCCTGTTGGCCCACCCTCCCTTCGAAGCCTTGGTTGGGGCCTTGGCGGCTTGCTCTGAAGCCTCTCAGCACTACCTATAGAGTAACCAAGGTACCTTTAAAAAGGTAAATGCACCAATTTTTTAGCGTCATATTTCTTTTTGAAGGTACACTGGTTACTCAAGGTAGATGTCCAGTGTTGTTGACAGCTGTTAATGATGCAAGGGGTCTCAATGTCCTTATCAGGGATGCTCACCTGACCCTACCACGACAGCCGTTCTGTAGTTGATACGTGCAATAGGCAAGAGCCCATGTGCTCCGAACTTCGACACAAGGAGACGTACCCACCAACCACGGTTAGCATGCGGATCCGCTCTGAGGCCACTCTTGAAGCCCTGGGCTGCAATGCTTTGCATTGCGCTGCCGCGGCAGGTTCGCAACCCTCGAAGTCGAAACCCGTGGGTTTGAGAGCAGAGCCCTAAACCCTAAACCCGAACTTTAAAACACTAAGAGGCCGAACCCAGAGTCAAGGCAGGCGACCTGTGGGTGCAAGAGAACCTTTCGGTTCCGGGCAGGCCATGGCGAAATTTGTCAGCTCATTCTGAGCCATGCCACAGACACTCGCTTGCGGTTGCGAGTTTGGAGTGCAATGCGGTTAGGACCTAGAAGAGCCAATTGGAGACTTGGGCCCGTTTTACACGCTTTGAGTCCCATCAACCCTAGGAGAGATGTCTCATGATATCCTACGTTCTTCGCTTTGTCCACGATGCGTTGGGACGTCCGAGATTCCTGCTCCACCAAGGAGGTGGCAATGCATGGAACTTTCCACGCGCTTGTGCAGCTGCTTGCCTTGGCACTTGATGGTTTAGATCTTTGCTCTGAAGCTACTTGGAGGGGGACTTAGCAAGTCGGGTTATAAGTACCTTCATCAGGGTTGTAAGTAGATGAAGTAGATATAACTGATATAGCTATAGGTGCCTTACTTATAACCTACTCGTCCCCCACGATCCTGTACGCAATGCACGACCAGTGCCGGGTCCTTGCTTGCTCATGGCCCTTGCATGCTCAGACCACTCCCGGACTGAGGCAGAGCAACATCTGGGGCCAGGCCGTGGCCGAATTCCACTCGTTTCGTATAGGGGCCTTAATGAATAGAATGGGGTTTGGGGTATATTATACTATGATGGTAGTAAGGAACCCCCAAAACCCTATTCTAAGTACTAAGCCTACAGTAGTGTGGGGGTCTGGGGTGGGGTCCTGCCTTCGGGATCCCCTGTTTGGGTGTCGCTATAATCCGAATCTGACTATCTAGGCGCTATGCTATGGCCCCTATCCGAAAGCACCGAACCCCCCTGAATCACTGAATCGATTAAGCCAAAGGTCCCCTTCGACGTCGCCACTGGCTCGGCTCGCTATGTTTTCTTGACGAAGGGCCTGGGCCGGGGACTCTTCAAAGAGGAGCCAAAAGAGCGCTCGCTGCTGCTGGGCGGTGTCAGGGGCTTGGGACCTGCCTTCCTTGATTGTCCTGGAGTGTTGTCAAAATAAAGCCCTTGAAACTCCACCGAAGTCCGAAGAAAACTTGATTGCACAATGGAATGCAGGTCTGACAAGGAGGCCAAAAGCTCCAGGCCCCATTAACCACCGATACAGAACTCCCACTGCCGACAGAGTCGTGACTTCAACCTGTTGGCCCGTCATATAGGGGCTATTTTGGGGGTTCCTTATTATAATTATAGTATACTGGGCCCCAAAACCGAGTTCTAATTATTAAGGCCCCTATAGTAACAGCTCTGTCGTCGAGATCCGATCCGCTGAACATCGGCTCGCAGCGTTTCTCGGAGGGGCACTTGCTGCTGCTGGAGGCTTCTGGGGCAGCGAGGGCCCATGGGTTTTAGGGTTTTGGGTTTCGGGTTTCTGTGCCGGAAGCTTGGAGGATCAGGGGACTTAGTAAGTACGGTTATAAGTAAGGTAACTATAGTTATCTGGGCTTTGGAGTACCATACTTTAATACTTTTTGGGGACCTGTTACTTCAAGGGAACCCATTATGAAATAAAAGTCTATACTTTTTTCCCTGGTTACTTCAAAGCCCAGTTATATGTACTTGTAACCTTAATTAAGGTACTTATAGCCCTACTTGTCCCATGATCCTCTAAGTAAGGGGGGCTCCGGCTTGTTCATGGCAGCGGGTAGGCAGGTTACCACCAATTGGCCGATAGAACATCCGACCAAGCTTGGACGGGTTATCGATTGATCTTGTATGTGCCAGGGAACTCAGCAACTGGATCATTGAGGCTTTCGATTCTGGTTCTTGTTCAGCTTCTGTGCTGCAGATCAGCTTACATCGATTGTCTCGGCTCAGGTTGCGCTTGCCGTTTGAAGATGCACTTCAGACTTTGGGAAGTCGCTTAGTGGATCAAGCTTCCGCCATGCCGCGAAGAATCCGACACTCATGCGGGAAGGTCGGGTCTTCGATTGCTGTTGTGTGCTTCCCTGGTGCTTTGTCGCTTGCTATTTTGTTCCTGGAGTATGATGGATACTACACACATCAGCTGCCATTAGTGCCATCAGGTATTCAGGCAGATGAGCGCAAGAATGCAGCCTTGTTGCACTACGCAGCCGGCTCGCAAGTCGTAAGGGTGGCCCATGCCGGCCGGAATGCAGTCGAAGCCATCGTGGCAAAATTGAAACCCACTGTGGAGTGGCTGCATGAAGTGGGATTCAGCAACCAAGTGTCCAAGGCCATTGCCAGGTGTCCCCGATTGCGTGGGTACAGCAGTGAGGCCAACTTGAAACCCACCGTGGAGTGGCTTCACGAAATAGGTCTGAGCAAGGCCCAGGTGTCAAGCGCCATAGCCAGTCATCCTGCATTGCTTGCGTTGAATCGAGGCCAACCTGAAACCCACAGTTGAGTGGCTGCACGAAGTGGGTCTGAGCAAGGCCCAGGTGTCCAAGGCCATTGCCACCTATCCTGCATTGCTTGGGTGCAGCATTGAGACAAACTTGAAGCCCACTGTCGAGTGGCTGCACGAAGTGGGTCTCAGCAAGGCCCAGGTGTCCAAGGCCATTGCCACGTTTCCCAAACTGCTTTGCTACAGCATCGCGGCAAACTTGAAACCCACTGTGAAGTGGCTGCATGAAGTTGGCCTGAGCGAGGCTGAGGTGTCTACCGTCCTTGCCTCCCACCCTCGGGTGCTGGGATACAGCATCGAAAAGAACCTCTCCCCAAAGCTGTCCCTCCTGCAGCGGTACTACACTGCAGATTCCATTCGAGACATGATCGCCGTTTTCCCTGCGCTGCTGGCATACTCTCACGCTCGTTTGGAGAATCGGCTCCTCATTTTGTATGGATGCGGCCAGCTTTCGAGGCTTTTCACTGCCATTTCACTGACTCAAGTTCGCTTTGGACAGAGGTTTCCTGCGTGAGTCAATTGGCAGTGGCTGCAATCTCCGGAGGCGAAGGTGACGGGAACAGAAACAGATTATGTGCGTCATTGGTCATTAGTCGTTGTTTGTTCCCCTGTGTTTCCCTAAGCATTCATGACCATTTGGGAATTGGCATAGGTTTGACTGCCCTTTTCGCTACAGCGAAGTGGCTATAAGCGCCTGACCAGAACAACCATGATCGATGCAAGTTGCTATTTTGCCAACTCCACTCTTCCAGTGTGTCGAAGCAGGTTTTGCCATGTGGTTGCTTTTTCAAGTTACCGAAGCAAGGAAGGAACATTATCAATCATCATACTGGTAGGAGGCTAGAGTTTGCCGTTCCGATTCGCACCGGCGGTCAACAGCTCATTTTTGCCAACGCTCCCCCAGCACAAGGTCATGTACGTGGCAGGTGAGTGGTGCTTATAGTCGGTTTCAACTGAAAAACTCGAAGCTGTGTATTCATGGCATGTGCAAACTCGAACATGTCTTGAACGATCCATCCATGAACTGCAAACCCGGAAGTCACCCGGAGAAATCGTCCAGACATCTAAGATCTCGAATCTAATGTCAGCCACCATTTGCTCGTAGAGCCTGGGCCGAGAACAAGATCCGCAATGAGTCTGAAAAAGGCGGCCGCCAAACTTTTTAGTCACACCCTTTACTGAAGCTTGACTCCCGACACTGCTGCACCCGAAACCCCGAACTAAGCACTTTAACGCCTGATTACAATACCCTATACAGCCCCGTGTTCAGCAGGCCCCTTCGACGAAGCCATGCTGGGCTCCGCACCTGCCGCAGACAACACGAAGAGGAACCGAAAAAGCGTGTAAATGTGTGTTTGTTTGTATTCTGATGGTTTCGGCGATCGGGATACGTCACATATTTGTAAAGCACGCTTGACGGACTTGACGGATATCTATATTTATACAACATACATACATACATACATGCAGTTTTCGTATATATACATATATATATATATATGTACACACACGTATGTATGCATGTGCGTATGTGCAGCTCTGCACTTCAAAGAACTTTGGTGTTTCTCCGCTTGGGCTTCACGTCGCTTGGAGCACCAAATCTCCTAAACTCCAGGACAAGAAGCAGAAAGAGGGAGAGAGAATCGTGCAGCAGTGTGATCGAAGTCCCGAAGACTGGACAAGACGAAGGAGGCGGCTCAAGGAATTCCAACCAGTCTGCCAGAGAAACAGCGAGAGAGAAAGGGAGAGGGAGAGTCAGAGGCAAAAGAAGCGAGTCAGAGAGAAAGATCATAAACTTCCCCTCGTCGCTGGCTCGCAGCGGCCCTCGGGGGGGGCGGTGTCCGCAGCAGCAGGAGGCCTTGCACTCTTACGCAGGGTTTCTTTTATACAAAGCTGACACGGCTGCCCTCAAGCCCCAAATAAAGCAACAAGTTATTTTTGGGAATTAAACCCAAAACCCTATAAACCCTTAACCCTGAACCCCCAAACCCTATGAGCTTTGGACCCCGGAGGGGGGTGCCCTAGCTTCCTCCACGAGGCGACGAGGCTCCTTGGCACATGGTTCCTGTTGGCCTCAAGTGATGCAGAATGCGGGCCTCTGCAGATCATATGCACATATATGCACCCCTAAACTTTCAAAACACCTAAACCCTCAAAGCCTAAAAGTCCTGAGATCCAATCTAGCACCGCTTCGCTAAGGGGACTCGAGAGTTCGCTCGGTTGTGGAAGATATACGACTCAAGCAGCACCGTTAATTAACCTCTCAACTTTCGGCCATTACTTCATGCCACAAAGTTCGAACATGCCACCAAATCGGAAGCCTGGACCCTGGCCCTAAACCCTAAACTGCCTAAACCCTAATCCCTTATAAACAAAAAAACCTAAACTGCCCAAACCCTGATCCCTGAGAAACAAAAAAACCTAACCTGCCTCCCTTATAAACAAAAAAACCTAAACTGCCCAAACCCTAATCCCTTATAAACAAAAAACCCAAACTGCCCAAACCCTAATCCCTTATAAACAAAAAAACCTAAACTGCCCAAACCCTAATCCCTTATAAACAAAAAACCTAAACTGCCTCCCTTATAAACAAAAAACCTAAACTGCCCAAACCCTGATCCCTTGTAAACAAAAACCCTAAACTGCCCAAACCCTAATCCCTTATAAACAAAAAACCTAAACTGCCCAAACCCTAATCCCTTATAAACAAAAAGCCTAAACTGCCTCCCTTATAAACAAAAAAACCTAAACTGCCCAAACCCTAATCCCTCATAAACAAAACACCTAAACTGCCTCCCTTATAAACAAAAAAGCCTAAACTGCCCAAACCCTAATCCCTTCTAAACAAAAAACCTAAACTGCCTCCCTTATAAACAAAAAACCTAAACTGCCCAAACCCTTGACTCGCAGGCGCGGCACACCCCTGGGGCTTTGAGCCATGCCAGGGATCTTTCAGGCCGGTCCTGGGTCTGGCGGGGTGGTTTCTGGGTTCTTCTTCAGGGATTGAATTTAAGTTACCATACTAAGGAAACCGTATCTTGTTTAGGGATTTAACTTTAGTTCCCATACTAGGGAACCTATATAATTTACTAAAGATCCCTATTATGGTAACTTTAAACTAAAATTCCTTAACAAGAACCCAGGTTAGGCATCTTCGGATGCCAGGAACGGCCTAATGCTGCTATTTTGGGGGTTCCTCATTATACATGTTTCATAGCTGTAGCTTATCATAGCTATAGCACAATAGGGCCCCCAAACCCTATTCTAATTGTTAGGGCCACTATATTATAGAACCCTAATTAGGTCCCTTATGGACCCTTCAAAGGAGCCCCTTAAAGTAACCCTATTCTAATTATTGAGGCCCCTATATAATGCTCTTGCGTTTAGGGCTGAGGTCTCTGCGGTCTGAGAACGTAACCAAAACATTGAAACCATGGTAGTCGGGGCTGGAAGGCTTTGGGGCTAGCTTTGGAGGTTTCCAGGCGAGCCCAGTGTAGTATCCGGTTTAGGATTTAGGGTTTAGGGTTTAGGGCGAATCCGGTGAGCTGGGTCGAGCTTAAGCAATTCAACCTGTCACTCTGAAAGCTGCACACGACACAAGGCACCTTCGACCCTTAATCCTCGGCCTGGACCGTAACATTGATGTAGCCTACGCCTGATGCTCCAAACCCTGAGTATCTATTTGTCTATCTCTCCCCCATCATCGGTCTATCGCGCTACATAGCTGTTTGTGTGTTTGTTAGTTTGTTTGCCTGTCTTTCTGCCCCGCCTGCCTGTCTGCCTGCCTGTTTGTCTTGCCACCCTCCCAACCTATCTTTCTATCTGTCTATCTTGTATATATATATATATATATATATTGTGCTGCTACACATCTATGTGAGTTTACATATAGATGTTCGTGTACGTGCACAACCCCAAGCAGTCGCAAAGCCCTCGAAAAAACCCGAAGCCTCTCCCGACTTCGAGGATCTGCAGCCCTGCCTGGACCAGGGAAAGAAGGCTCACGAGGAGATCCAGCCGCGGCCCCAGGAAAGGACATATTCGTTCTGGGGCTTTCGGATTTCGGGGCGAGCGTATAAGGTTTGGGGAGTTTGGGGTTTGGGGTTTGGGATGGGTTTAGGGCCTCCTTATTTGGATGGGTTTAGTAATTTTTTAATTCGGAGTTTTTGGGTGGTACCCAGAGAGCCCAATGCCCCAGAATTAAGGAATATGGCTTAAATCATAATATGAAGCCTTATGTAGATTTATGCCATATTCCTTAATTCAGGGGTATTGGGCTCTCTGGGTAGTCCGGTGTTGCTGAACATGTCCTCTGAGTGCACAATTTCCGCTGTGCGTCCGACGTTTGACTCTCGGGCTTGGTACATCGAACTTCACCTCACAATGAGCTTAATATAGCGGCCTTAATAATTAGAATAGGCTTTTGGGGCCCAGTATACTATAATTATAATAAGGAACCCCCAAACTAGTATTGGTAATTATTAAGGCTCCTATATTACGGAGTTTACAGACGCACAAAATCTCAAAATATAGTATTCAGTGAGAGGGGATTCCGGATCAGCCTGTAAGTTTGAGACGGCTGCAGGAGGACAAGATCTGAGTTCTCAGGTCATCAGCCCTTCCAGTGCAGAGCAACCCCAAAAGCATACAGTAACCCTAGCCCCATCGAGACAAACCCCCAAACTGCAATGAAAGATCAGTCATGCGTATGAACTTCTTCATGTTTGCCAGTTGCCCTGTCCTTGTGCAGCCACGATAACAGCTTTTCAAAGTGCTACCGTGCTGGACACTCTGACAGTGCTTGCAAGGAAGAAGCATGGGCCGGACTCAGCGGCCAAGATTGAGGGGCACTGCACTTTTGTGCCAGGGCCCTGGCCGATTAAGTTTTCCCATGCTTTTGGGTTGCTATCCGATATCCTCACAAAACCTCAGGCATCCTAGGGCTTTGTCACCCTAAACCCTAAACCCACTGAAACTCTAAGGATCGCAGGGCTGATTTTGACCATAGGTTTCATTTTCCAAGTTGCAACTTTCTGTTTAGGAGTGTACACTGCTCAGTGGAGTCAGCGTGTTCTCGAAGTTTCATGGCCTTGCCTATATGTCGGACCCATGCTTTGAATCCTTCTGCAAAAGTCAGGTGCTGGGAGGGATATCCTGGAGTCTCTAATTACCCCCGTTTGCCAGAGTTTACTTCCCCGAGCCATCCAAATGTCCAACACCTCAACGGCTGAGCTTAGTTTATATGTGCAATCGGGTGGCCGTGAAGAACCCACACTGGACTGCAGTAGGTGTCAATGTTCCTTCGTCCGGTGACGGATTCCGTAATCCTCGAGGTGGGTGTCAGCACGGTCAAAAGCCTGTCACAGGTGGGACTGGGTCCGGGAAGAGATGCCCCTCGAGCAGCTTGGCTACATTTAGCCGGAGCGCAGGTCGGATTTTGCCCCGTCGGAGGTTACTGAGAGCAGAATGGTCAGGCATCCCCACTTCCACAGGATGCATTTAACCAACGTCCCTCCGCCAGGAACGATGAGGGCACCGCTCTAGAGGAGTCAGCCACGGCCTTGGCAGAGCCGTATCCATGCAAGGATGAAAGTAACTCTCGGCGATAGAAGCCACACACGCACACACACGCAGCTTTTGGTTTGATTTGTTGTCGCTGAGCCGCTGAGGTTCGCGAAATCGTCGCGAACTCTTGCTGCCAGTCCTCCTGCCACATTTTGCAAGGTTGGAGTGTCATCACTCGTCATGAGGTGATTGCAGTATCTGGTAGCACCTTGTAAGAACCAGTCCAGGCATGTGGCTTAAGCGTCAAGAATGCCACCAAGAATCCGCTGCCAATGGGCCAGGGCTTTGCGCTTGCTTGGCGTTCTGCCGCCTGGTCCCAAAGTTTCTGGCACATCGTCTTGGTGGAAAGCTGGACATCCCCGACAGGTGCACCGGAGCGTAGCCGAGGTGGAGCTTTTGTCGCACCTGGCCCTTCTTTTGGCGCCCCACCAGTCGATGGCGGAGCTATTTCGTGACTTTTGTGTCGAGCCATCGGAGAACTGGGCGTCAAGCCGTTTGAGCCCGGACTTGGCTGTGCCTGGCGTCCTGACGAAAAAGAACGCCGTTTTGTTCCTAGAGTATGATGGATACTACCGGCACCAGCTACCCTCCGGGATTGCGGCAGACGAGCGCAAGAGCGCAGCCTTAATGCACTATGCGCCAGCGGGTTCCCGAATCGTAAGGGTGGCCCACGCCGGCCGGAATGTGTCCGGAGGCGACGACAGAGTAGTCGAAGTTGTGGTGAATACTTGGCAGCCAGGCAGCCAAAGATACCTCTGGAGAGTTGTATGCCAACTCGCACAGCAATTATCCAGCAAGTCGAGTGGTCTGCTCCGTCCTGCATCAAGAGCACGTCTTCTCGAAGTATCTCACCAAGCTGGCCACGTTGATCTGGAACCCGCAAAGTCTTTCGTTCAGGAGGCTATACTCTCAAGTCGAGGAGCGACAAGAGAGACCAGAAGGACTGAGGTCCTTGCATTTCTTCAGGAAGACATCGCTTTGCCGGAGGCTGTGGCTGAGGCAGCATTGCAAAAGTTCACCCCGCTGCTACGCTTGAGTATCGAGGCGAAGTTGAAACCCACTGTGGAGTGGCTGCACGAAGTGGGTCTGAGCAAGGTCCAGGTGTCCAACGCCATTGCCAAATCTCCTTGTTTGCTTGGCTACAGCATTGAGGCAAACTTAAAACCCACTGTGGAGTGGCTGCACGAAGTGGGTCTGAGCAAGGCCCAGGTGTCCAAGGCCATTGCCACGTTTCCGCAGTGGCTTGGGTTGAGCATCGAGGCAAACTTAAAGCCCACTGTGGAGTGGCTGCAAGAAGTGGGTCTGAGCAAGGCCCAGGTGTCCCAGGCCATTGCCAAATCTCCTCGTTTGCTTAGCTACAGCATTGAGGCAAACTTAAAGCCCACTGTGGAGTGGCTGCACGAAGTGGGTCTGAGCAAGGTCCAGGTGTCCAAGGCCATTGCCACGTTTCCGCAGTTGCTTGGGTTGAGCATCGAGGCAAACTTAAAGCCCACTGTGGAGTGGCTGCAAGAAGTGGGTCTGAGCAAGGTCCAGGTGTCCAGGGCCATTGCCAAATCTCCTTGTTTGCTTGGCTGCA
>BGNK01000427.1:241706-251825 GCA_003297005.1 Symbiodinium sp. clade A Y106
GCTTGGGTTGAGCATCGAGGCAAACTTAAAGCCCACTGTGGAGTGGCTGCAAGAAGTGGGTCTGAGCAAGGTCCAGGTGTCCAGGGCCATTGCCAAATCTCCTTGTTTGCTTGGCTGCAGCATTGAGGCAAACTTAAAACCCACTGTGGAGTGGCTGCACGAAGTGGGTCTGAGCAAGGTCCAGGTGTCCAAGGCCATTGCCACGTTTCCGCAGTNNNATCTCCTTGTTTGCTTGGCTGCAGCATTGAGGCAAACTTAAAACCCACTGTGGAGTGGCTGCACGAAGTGGGTCTGAGCAAGGTCCAGGTGTCCAAGGCCATTGCCACGTTTCCGCAGTTGCTTGGGTACAGCATCGAAGCGAACCTGGCTCCAAAGTTGTGTCTTTTGCATTGTTATTTCTCTGCAGCCGCCGCCAGGGGCATGATCGCCACTTTTCCTCGACTGTTTTCTTACCACCGAGGTCGTCTGCGGGATCGGTTGGACAGTCTGCAAGACCACAACTGTGTTTGGAAGCTTCTCTCTGTCATAACCCTGACGAATGCCCGCTTTGCACGGAGATTTCCCACATCATCGCTGTCGCAGTAGCTGTGCATGCCATATCATCCGGTGCGAATGCAGATTTGGTGCAGAAACGGGCTCCTTGGTCGGGAAGTTTCCCCTGTATCGGCTTTCTGAGTTTGTGACTAGATCCGTTTCCGGACATACGCTTGGGTAGGAACTTTCAGAATAGAGTAATCTCATCTTGAAGCAGAGAACACTACTTACATCGTCTTCGGAGTGCTTGGGTGCCAGGCCAGCTCCGAAGGTTGAGATCACACCGGTGGAGACCGAGGACGCGTGGTTTCGGCTGTTGTTGTCTTTTGTGCAATCTCCACAGTTTGGGGTTTCTGAGCTTCGGGAACACATTGGAGCTTCAAATTTGGCTTTCAGCGGCAAAGGCGGCAAAACACAGGAACACCGGTATATCGAGACGTATGCGAAGCTCACAGCACATTGTCGTAGCCCTCAAAGCACACATTATGGTCAGGCGGATCCTCCGCTTCTGGACAAGTTCCCAGGTCAGACAGCCTCATCACGGCTCAAATTCCAATAGCCTTTAGTTAGCCTAAAATCCAGAAAGGGTCCTTTACATGATCCCCCATATGAACACTGCTTCTGCTTGTGTAAGCAAAACGCCTGAAGCCCGCACGAACATAAGATGAGAGGTGTCCTGTTTAGAGCAGGATCCTAGAGGACCAGACAAGCATTAAGGATCTCGCAACTTGCTTCTTGCAGGGGTTTTATATACCCGGAATGTAGGACCCGTGTTTTATTTGTGTGTTCTTTGGCCATCTACTGTTTCGAGACAGCCTAAAGACTGATGTAATCAGGACGTGCTCGTCTTCGCCGATCAAGCAGGGCTTTGTCAGAAGTACCGCAGTCTTGTTTATATGTGCTGCTTCCTTCCGGCTGCCTGACCTTGAGACCTGAAAGGAGGGCCGAGTGTTGGACCGGTATCGTAGCTTACCCCTGGACCCGAAACCTAACAGCCAACCTTTCAGTGCCTTGGCGTACATGTTGGGAGTCGGCAGCGACCTGAGTGCTTGGGTCTAGTTTTCAAGGGTTTCGGTGTCTAGGGTTTTAAGATTAATGTAGAGGTTTGGGCCTGTGGAATTTCGGAATGAAATTTTTGGGATGTAACGTTGAGATTCGAGAGGCTTGCGGCTCAATTGGGTGTCTTGGGTTGTGTTCCGAAGTGCCGAGGGATCCGATCGGGACCTCGTTGCAAAGGAACCTGAGAAGCGTCGCTGAAAAATCCGTAGAGACTGTAGAGACGATCGGGATGCATAGGTTCCCATTCGGCTCCTGCGGTCATCGCAAGAATCGGTAGCTGTTGCAGAGGTTCTCCAATGAAATGCCAGGCTCCTTGAGAAAGCGCCGGAGGGCCGAGTGTCGGCCTTACAGGCGATTGCTACAGTCAAAGCCACTTCTTTATGAAGAATTCTAAGGTGCGATCGCAATAACACTTACTCAATACAATCACGCGATAGCTTTCCAGGTAGAGTGCCTGTCCACCCAGCATGCAACCACGAGAGCATTCCCACCACAAGAGCAATCCCAACACTCCAACCCGTAAGCTCGAAACGAAACCCTTGAGCCTCCAGCCATGTCAGCCCAGGTGGGAACCAAGAAGGTTATCACCAAGCCTCCGCGGCTGCTTACCCAGGATCCGGTTCCCCGAGAGATCCCCCCGAGAGCCTGGTCGACTTTTAGATTGTAGAGCTTAGAAGGGCTCCTTTGCAAGAACCTGGACCAAACTCTCAAGACCATGCCCAGGGGGGCAATGGCGCGCGTGAGAGTAGGGTTAGCGCTGGGTGTGGAGTTGAACAGCGGTCGGCCCCCAACAATTCTTCTCAGTCCACCGTGAGCTTCTGCATGGTCCTTGCAGGAGGACTGCGAGACACTGCTGTCGAAGGGAAAGTATGCCACGCACTCGGCAGTTGTTCCCACCTTCTTGGAAAGTGTGCGCATAGGTCGCGGACACAACAATTTATAACAGTCGTTCTGCCTGCAGCCAAACAATGCAGGTTTCGTAGGTGTTTGCTGCAAAAGTAGCTTCCCCGCGAGATCCACTCGGACTCGCACAGCCACAGAGCATCATGCACTCCATCTCGTGCCGCCGTCGCATCGGCCAGTTTCGAAACGAGGGGAACCTGTATTTTGCGTACTGCGGGTTTGAGGGGCAGCCTTTCTCCCAACCTACAGGTAAAATCCTTCACAGGAATAGGTATCATAAACAAGTTAAAGGTAAGCCTTAACCTACAGGTAAAATCCTTCGCAAGAATAGGCGTGTCAAACAAGGTGAAGGTAAGCCCTAAACCCCAAATTCTCCATCATGAAGCGTAGCCTTGTTGAGGACCTTTTGGTGGTGGGATGCCCATTAGATCCACCAAAGAGCCAGGTCCTCGGAACATGCCACTAGTTACTAGGGACTATAGGGTCCTGGGGTTTAGGGTTTTAGGGGTTTTGGGTTTTAGGGGTTTTGGGTTTAGGCGTTTACGGTTTACCTAACCTTAGTAACTCAGCTACTTTAAAAAAGGTAAACGTACCAACTGTTAAGCGGTCATATCCCTTTTTCAAGGTACCTTGGCTACTCCTGGTAGGGTATTGGGCCTTTGGGCTTGGGGGTTCGGGGAGTTACGGGACAGGTGTAGGATTCGGGATCAGGATTCGGCGCTTGATGGTTTCCAGTTACAGGGTGTTGGGTTCGGGGTTGTGAGGTTTCGGATCACTGTTCCGGCTTCGGCTGCACCACTTGGAGAGGTCCTTTGCAGTTTTGTCATGCTGCTAGCCGAATTTGTTTGTCGAGGTGTTCGCACATTGCAGAGCCTACCATTTTCCCGCTGCTGCAACTTCCGTCCTTCGATCTCTAAACCGGTCCATAAACCCTTATCCGAGGCAATAGCACTGCAGACGTCATCGCGCAACAGTCGGCAGTGGACAAGTTCCTCTTCCTCTTGCTTCAGTCGATGATGAAGCATGTGGAGCCTGGCATGCTTGCTCCAACCTTAGGAAGATGAGTCTTCAGAGCCAGGAAATACAGAACAGGAGCTGGATCGCCTGGTGCTGCCAGTGCTGCTCTCTGAACCTTCAACTTTGATGCACTACAACTGCCACAACTCCTACACCATCTTCCGAGAACCCCCAAACAACCGTCGTTTGCAAAACCTAGATACCGATTCAGAGCAAATGATACCGGGACCCCTTTTAAAGGGCGCACGCGTCAGAAAGCCTTCAGGAAGTTGCCAAGCTTCAGCTCAAGCTAGATCCCATCTGTTCACTACATTCGGTACTTTCATATATGCCGATTCTTGCCATGTTGATACCAGTTCGGGGCACCGGTTTGCGAGTGTTTTCTGGCAGAGAGGCTAAATTTGTAATTTCAGAAGATTTGCAGTAGCCATTCTCCTTGTTTCAACATTAAGGCGGTTAGCTCGTTTGCGAGCTCTCTCAAGACTTTCCCATAGGCTCCATCGTAGTTCCTTTTTGGGATTACCTTATGGGATCCTAAACATATGAACCCCAAAAAGGAACTGCTTTGAAGCCTCTAGGTTTGCCCCAGTTCCAAGACCGATGCCGCACTGCCGGATGCCAGGAGGGCTGCGTGCAGCGGTTGGCGGTGCTCACTCATGTCCCTCAGCAAAAAGTTGATGTAAGCCATGTCATGGCTGGTGCATGATGCCTGCAGGACGAAACCTCAAATCCCCACCAACCCTCACAATCTTCAAAACCCGAAAGCCCCCTAGGCCTTGAACCCTAAACCCTCTTAGCCTTGAACGCCTTTGATCCCCTAGTCACCCTAGTTTCACCTCACCACGACTTCCAAGCCCCCCTAAAGCTAACCTCAAATTGAGACCAAGACTTCCGAGCCGAGGACACCTTCACAGTGGAGGAATCTGCGCACAAGCAGCGCGGTCTCAAGCTCAGCCGGGTTGTCCAGGCTTGCGTGTCCTGCGCTGGAGGGAGACGACATACGAGCCTTGATCAGTACTAGTAACGGTTCCACTATACTCCCAATCTGTGGAAGTTCTCCACTCTGTGAACGTGCGTTTGCGAAACTGCGTATCATGCTTTGTGGCTCCATAACCGTTTGTCGTGGCCGAGTTACCATAAACCTTTGACCTGAACTGCGGTCGTCCGTTGCCAGATGGTTTTTCGCTGCACATCTTCGACTGCTATTCTGGTCGTACCAGTTAGGCTTGGCGGTTTCTGAAGCGACCATCCCACATCACTGGCCATATGGCGATCAAGATGGCATCAACACGATTGTTTTCATCTTCTGAAAAGGGTGGTGACATTGAGCCACAGCTGTGTCCTTGACGGCATGCAGAGCAATCAGTACCATCATCAGCAAACATAACAACATCACCACTATCACTATCACCGACCTTCGGTTTGACCTTACACTGGCTTGTTGCCCTTTGACCGTAAAGCTCACTGCATGGCATGTGCTGTCCTGAGGTTTGAGCATCGTGTCCGGAGTCTCTTCCTCAGTCAATGCTGTTGCATTTCACCTGTCGGATGCCCTGAAGCTGATTGCCCCAACAGCACAGCACAAAGGGGGCAGTGTTACAGGGACGCTCTGACACTGACTCTTCGCTGCAACTGAAGTTTCCTGCTGCATGCATACCTCATTCTCCCCCAAGCACCGGCAAACGGCTAGAGCTTCGCCAATGTAAGCGTATTTCCCTAAAACCCCCACCCCACCAACGAGGCCACTATCTTCGGCATGATGAACACCGCACGGCAAGAGCTGGGCATTCCCATACAGGCGCTGCATGGAAGGGCGGCAGGGGATTTGTTGGGGGTAATATAGGGGCCTTCATAATTACCAACACTATTTTGGGGGTTCCTATAAAGGCTTCATTTGAGGGATCCTATAAGGCTACTATAAGGGTCTAATATAGGCGCCTTAAAACTTATCAATTCTATTTTGGGGCTCCATAGTATAATGGTCCCCAAAACCCTATTCTAATTATTAAGGCCCCTACATTATAGAACCCTACTATAGATCCCTAAATAGTAACCCCTTTAAAGGAACCCCTTTTAGGGAACCCTATTCTACTTATATATTCAGGATTAAGGCCCCTATATTACGTATTGGGCGATTTGGGACTTTGAGGGATGTGGGCCTTGGGAGGGGCTTTCTTGCAGATTCTACTTTGGGAGTGTAGGCTTTGAGAAGCTTGAGGCTTTTCACGGGGATTGTGTTAAGAGAGGGGTGGTAGGGATTGCCGAACTTTAAGAATCAGATTTAGGAGCCCATAGGCTTTCGATTTCAGGGGTTCTGCGTTATGGCTTGGGATTCGGCATTGTGGCTTCAGTTTATCGCTGTGAGGTTTGCAGTTTTCAGCTGAGTGGTGTCAGGAAGTTTGAGGCTTAAGGTTTCGCTTTGCCTTAGCACGTCTTGGTAGCTTTCTTGATTTTGCAACTAGGATCTCAACTTCAGGTAGCCGTGTCTGACCTCGTTGCAGAGACAGACCGAGAAGAAGAGCGCCGCTGCCATTGTCTGCAAACGCAGGGCCAATGGCATCACGAACCTAATGAGCCCTTTCTCCTAATCAGACGACTAAGGTTTGCACCCTAGACCTCGTGGTCGTGGATTGGTGCATGATTTGAGAAAACAATCTCTCAAATTCTGAAGCCTGCGTATGAGGCTGATAGTGCTCAGTGTAGGATTCTGGCATGATGTCCCAGACTCGTAGACCCTACAGTACAGGACTTACAGGTAAGGCTGATGGTTTCGTGGCTTGGGACGTCCGTTTGTGCAATTTTGTTGTTGCTTGGGGCTTTGGGTTCACATCTTAGGGTTAGAATGTGGCAGTACTTCCGGCTGACGTGAAGCCACAGGTCATCGATGTCGTCCGCAGACCCAGAGAGAGTGGGTACAGAGGGGGCAGAGTTGCTTTCGCATGCTGAGACTACATGGGAGGCATGTCAGTTAGTGGAGGGCGACAACAGAATCATGGAAGGCAGAAGCACATTGCTCTTTTGTTTCTAGCCATTGGTTGGGGGAAGTTGACGGCAGCTTGTGCACGAAGAGCACATACGGGCCGGTGCTCAGCAGCCTGCAGAATGTCAGACATGGATGTCCTGTCTCTGCACGAAGCCTACCGTTTTTCTGAAGGACATAGGACACACGTGCAGACTGCTTCTGAACCTCCTCAGACCCACGATCTTGAGCTTAGCAGCTGAATCCAGAAACCGTGCTCTAATGCTTTGACACAGGACAGGAGGGCACAATCCGGGGTCCGATAATCATATAAGTGTAATCCTCAGACTCCTTAGTAGCCTTGTATCCGACACAAGAAGCATGGGCTGAATTTCACCAGAGGTCTCAAGACCTGTGGGGCCTGGAGGGTAAGGTTTTAGAACATCCGCGGAACGTGGCTGAGGAATATCTCGACCGCCCGGACATGATCCCACCCTTGTCCTCGGAGCTGTTTAGGCTTCGTTGCTGCTGTTTCTTGCTTGTGATTGTGTTTGGGTCCAGGTTGTTGCAGCTCTGTTTTGAAGGGCTATGGCTTTCGGGCATTTGAAGATTGGGAATTGATATTTGGGTGGTTCAAGCATACTGATGATACGTCTTTCTTCCCCCGATTTGTCGAATCAGTTGTATCAGCCCATACTTCGGGTAGGGCTATCGAAGATTGTCATCCTTTAGGGAAGGAGGAATACGACGTTGAGGTCCCTGTGCCAGACTGCCAGATTCGACCAAAGCTACCCGATTTGGTCAGGCTAGGCACCTTCGGGGCCCTGGCCTCAGTGCTTTCATGCGCCGGGGCCGAACCAAGGTTTAAAGGATTCTCTTCGAAAAGGCTATGGAAAATAAAGCTTGTTCAGGGTTCAAAGTTCTGGCTACTTCTCTGGGATTTAGGAAGCTTTGGGATTTAGGAAGCTTCGTGGTTCGATATGCAAGTTCGACTGTGAGAAAGAGATGCATGATTCGCGATAGTCGCAGTGTCAACAAAGGCACTTGCCAGTCAAAGCGACGACGGCTAGGTAGTTGGACAGTTGGAACAATGAAACGCATGAACATCCAGCCTTCCATGGAATCCCAGACCCTAGCTACAACACCATGAACCCCGTGGTGGGCTGGTGCGAAAGTCCTTTGCTCTTCGGCATTCGACATTAAACATTGACTTGCAAATGGTAGGCGCAGATTCCCCCATGGTTTGTAGTTGAAGGTTCGAAAAGTGAGGGTTTGGGATGTAGGGCTGAGGACGTTCAGGGTCAGGGCTTGTTTCGAAGCCGTGAACCTTTAAACCCTAAACCCTACACCCTGAACCCGTTTATGTGGAGGGATAGGATAGTGCATGCATCAAATGATGCAGACCATCGGCAGGAGAAAAGGTCAGTGCATCTTAAAACCCTGAGCCCTAAACCCAACCTTGGGCTTGAACCGCAAAACTAAGGTCAACACCGTCCGGCAGTGCTGGCCCTACCCGATCTATCGGGGCATCCGCCACGACCGCCCGCATGGGTCGGGGAGCCCGGGCTATCACGGAGGGTTTCTTTCAGGCAGACGGCCCAGAAGCATGCCTCGTTGTTTGTTGCGATTTAGGTTGCGGTTTGCGATGTTTTGAGGTTTTGGGCTCCTTAGTTTGAGCCTTGGAACCCTAAGCCGGTATCGCCCCTTAGATAGCTCCTTTGAATCCGAAAACCTATAAACTTTTTTCGCCCAAACCGTTTAGCCAAACTCCCAGGCGCTTCGTTTACCGGCAGTTCCTGTCGCGGGAGTACGAGTCGAAGGCCTCAAAGCCCTGGGTCGTGGCCTTGGTCCTGGGCTTTTTAGGGTTAAGGGTACAGAGGTTTAGGGGTTCAGGGGTTTAGGGTTTAGGGAACTTTCCTGCCATTATGTTTGTCTGATCTGTTCTTTCTGTACCAGTTATGTAGATGATTATGGCAGCTTGAGGTGAAGCCGAAAAAACATAACTTTAGAACCCTACAACCCTGCAGCCCTTAAAGAACCCGTTGTTTATAAACTCCTCTGAACCCTAAACCCTGAACTAGAACTCCTACGAACCCAAATAGCACCAAATCCTGCCAGCTCTCAGGATGTGCCCAGCGAGGGCATTATCGCCATCTCCGGCGGTAACGGTGCTTTGGGCCTTGCCAGGACCTTGGAAGCTTTGAGGTTGGAGGCTTTTGGGTTTGGAATTGTGTAACTGGTCCCTACTCTAACATTGCAGACTAGGGAGTGGTCCCGACTGCATGCTGCATAAAGAAAGTTCTTAAGTTTGCGGTTGTGGTGTCTCTGGGTACTTGTGACTCTTAGCTGGACCCCCAAACTCTGTAGAATAATGGCCCTTTATAGGTTTTGGGCCATTATTTTACCTGCCTTTGCGGGTTTAGGTAGCTAAACCCTAAACCCCTAAACCCCTAAACCCTAAACCCCCCCTAAACCCCAAACCCCTAATGCCCTAAACCCTATATAAAGCGTTTGGTATTTGTGACTCTTAGCCAATTATTAAGGCCCTATATTCCAGAACCCTGTCCTAGATCCCGCATAGTAGCCCTTCTAGGACCCCTTTAAGGGAACCCTAGTCTAATTACTAAGGCCCCTACAGTAGCCTAGGTAGGGCTTTGGGGCATTTTATATTTCCCTTATTGGGCTTAAGAAGATCTTATTTACTAATATTTTTCAAAAGCTTCAAAAGCCCCACCTAGTAGCCTCTTTCTCCTCGAGCACCGAGGTGATGGGCTCCTGGCTCCTGGATCGCGCAGATAAGCAGATGAAAGCTAGCGGCTCTCGGCCTCAGATTCTTGAGAGCTTTACGGTGCAGGGTTTATGTAGGGTGCAGGGTTTAGGGTTTAGGGGCTAAGGGTTTAGGGGTCTAGGAGAGCTTTAGGGTTAGGGTTTAGGGGTTTAGGGTTTAAGGGTTTAGGGGTCTAGGAGAGCTGACCTCCAGGAAATAGGGTGATATAGGGGTTTTGTTAGAATAGTGTCGATTATACTATAATTGAGAGCTGACTTAAACGGATATAGGGTAGACCCTCATGTAATCCTAGATCCTCAGATTCTTAAGAGCTTTAGGGTCTAGGGGTTTAGGGGTGCTGACTTCCAGGGAATAGGGTAGACCCTTCATTCTAAATGCTACATTCTACACCCCAACCCCCCTACACCCTAAGGCGAAACCCTTGCTTGAAGGATCGAGGGACTCCGAGAGTGGGTTACAGCTTGGATTATGCGTACCCTGGTTTTGAGTCTCCTACGGTGAAGTCGCTTCATCAGCTCAAGCAAAGACGAAGCACAGACCCAAGTTAAACGCTGAGTAATGTACTTGGTAAAGACTGTGAGGCATGAAAGCAGGTTTGTGGAGGCTAGTACCGCCAGATTGCTGTCATGCAAGGAGTTTAAGTTTAACCCACAGGGATTGCATATTTGGTCAACTACAGTCCTGCAGTCCCTGTATTATATACAATAACTTACGCGAAGGCACATCCAAAGCCGTGTTCCATCTGTCCTGGGCCTTCTTCTTCTTACCTCAACCTAGTGGTCGTCGCGGTCCGCCTCGAACTGGCGCTGCGCGTGTGTTACTGCCGCTCTGCGGTGCCACGCGCGCTGCCTCCGAGGCC